>BMAO01006321.1:0-248544 GCA_019973975.1 Trichonephila clavata | reverse complement strand
ACAGAGGGATTGCTCAATAAGTTTTGAAAATAATTAACTTAATTTTTTTTTTGTGTACTCTGTATAATAATGGAAGTGTTTTAACTATTAGATTTATCAATCATTGTTTTATAACAAAATTTACAGTCCCTTATGTTAATATAATCAGTGCTTTATTAAGCAACTTCATATAATAACTAAGATAAAGTACTCTAGCTTTTGTAAAAATTAAAGTAACTCTTATTCTGAAGGTCATTTTAAAAATGAATAACATAGCAACACATCAGAATTGAAACATTGAAAATTTGTTCATTAACTTTTGGTGCAGAATGGGCCCCATTTATGTTATTTATTTGTAAATTTTCGCCATTTTTTTTCGATTTTCATTATAATAATTCGTTTTCTCTTTTTAATTTAGCATATTTTTCCTAAAATGTACTAAACAAATCTAAAAACAATAAAAAAATCCCCATACCTTCATTTTTTTTAAAAAAATTGTCGCAAGTATTTATATACCTTAAAAGAGGAAAAATATCAATAATATATAGGTCTCAATGTAGACTAGATACTGAATGTTATTCTGTTGAGTATTGGCTCTTAGATTTGGTAGATGTCCTACTGTGGGATTGCTTACCATTGGTTTTTCAGTTACCAGATTGCTTTTAAGTTGACGATTCAGAATAGCGGGATCCAGGGATAGTCGGAGATGCCATCTCATTAGAGACCAAACCTGGCACTCGTCCTAGTCAGCTAAGTGTTGGAAGAGCAGAAAGTCAAGTAATTGAAAAGCGTTCCCTGTGCGACTCAGCATTATCCAGGAATTCTACAATATTGTCTCTCCTTTAAATAATTTAAGGAAGAACTTTACTGAACAAAATTGTGGAATATTGTCAGCATGTCTCCATGCTGTAATAGTTCCGTGGATAACAGCCAAAGGGTTAAAGCTATTAAATTAAACGACTGACTACACCCTAACTCCTTCATTTGAGAAAGCATGCCGCCAGACAAGGTTTCGTTGATCGTCGGGACTCCATTCAAAACGAAACTCATCTCAGTTTTACTCCAGTCTGTGATATTTCATATGGAATGCTCCTAACACCACGGGAAACAAGATTGGTGGTGTGCAACGATGAGTTGAGGGAACTCGAACCGAGCCAACGACTTTGAGTTGCCTTTAGTCGTTGACCGTTGCAGTTGCTGTTGTTACACTTACAAAATGCTGATAGGGATAAATGATTTGGATGAGTTAAATGTGTTCTGAGGGTCAAAAGGAAAAGTAAAATGTCCTCATGTTACCTCGTCATTTTTGGTCAACCCCTAATTCATCGATATTTCATTCGGTTATTTTCCTTCCATTACCGATAACATCGTTAAATGGTAGTATCGTCCCTGTTAAGAGATCTTTAAGTTTAATAACTTTGTTTCATTTAGTTGAATTGCCTATAATTGCCCTGGTGTTGCTTTGCTTGAAACAAGCAGTAGGCGAGATGAAACTACTCTTGCTAGGCTTCGCAGTGGATATATTTGAGATCCACGTCGTGTGGATGGTCTTAAAGTTTACCATCCTTGTCCGAAATAAAATGTGAGCCAAGACGCTCCTGCTCACATCTTGGCATTTATTGGTTGCCGTAAGAGCCAGCTGCTCTCAAGTCAAACAATAGTTATTCATTGTTTAAAAATGTACAGGTTCATGGACTTGATCTTGATGTTTCTGTCGGTCAAGTGGGATAAGAAACAGCCACAACAGGGGAATTGCATGTGCTCTCAAATAGCGATATCTACTCATATTATATGCGAATCCATTTAAGAGGCACATGCACAGTCAACGTTGAGGAATGAAACATATTTGCATTAAATTATGCCTTTACGTTGAAATATATTCAATTTTATATGCCATTGTGACACTGATGCAATGTAGCTTTAGCTAGTGATATAATTACAATTATCTGCATATTTGAAAGGTATGTGGATATGCAATTTCTTCACAAACAGATAACTCCCTTTTTACTTACGTAGCATTCTATGTTATGGAGTATTGTAACGAACTGAGCCAGTAAGTTTAATTAATTACTAGGTAGCGTGAGGATCACACAGCTATTAGCCTAAAAGGCATATTATTTTATATTAAATAAAATTAACAGTATATTCATTAGTAACTTGATAATGTTCACAGTCTTTCGCTGCAGAAAGTTATAGTTCAACGCCAGTTCATTCCAGCCGTTGCTCCACCGGCTTCGGCACTCCATCTTTCAAAACTTTGCAATGTTCATCTCCCTCAATCCTTGAGAAGCGTCAGCACCCGAAACCTTTTTCGAATGTCTTTGAAAAAAATGAATTGGAAGGTAATCGAGTAATAATATTTGTAATATTTGTAGGAAATCGAGAAGGTATTGTCAACTTGCGAGCCAACCCTTTAAACTTCCTCGACTGACCTCTTTCAAGCTCCCAACCATCTATGATTGCTTAGCGTAGCCAATCTTCACATGGTTCTTATCACTTTAGTCCCACTCCATTGGTGATCGGAGACAACAGGGGGGCACGTCTGAGTTCCAACTTCGACGCCGTATCGAGTTCACCTTCTGGAATGCTAAAAATAGTCATGATACATTGAAATTGAGGACATGTTTTTATCACGACAGGCCAACATTACTATTCATTCAAATCATTTGCGGCCCACATGTGTGAGGGTAACCCCCCCAAAGGATACCATTCACAGGAGTATTATTTCTATAGATGGCTAAAATCATCTGGGGACCGGGGAAAGTAAGGATGTGGTGTCATCAAACCCATTTTCAGAATCGGCTTCCATCTGTTACCCTCTAGGTATGAAAAAAGATTACCCTTTAGTTTTTGTACAAAACAATGCCACATCTGGACATCTTGGTCACCCCGTACATCAATCTTGACAAGTAGTGTTGGGGAGTGTTCTACTAGTGAGCCGACCTTACAATATATAACGTAATTTTTATATAGTATATATATATATAAATCTTAAAGGTGATCCTATTGGAAAAACTGGAATTTTTTAACAATGATATTATGCTATGTAGAATGAAAAAAAAAAAAACTGATTACAACGAGAAAAATATTTTTTGAACTTTATTAATGTGAAATTTTTTACAGTTTACTTTACTTTTAAATAATTAGAAAATGTAATATTATACTAAAAATATTGTAAATATTCTAGTAATTCACAAATGCGTGCATAAATTTCTTTCAAAATTTTCCATTTTAAGTAGAATTATTTAAATTTCTAGATAAGAAAATTAACTTTCCTGTGTTTTATATTTAAAACTGATACTTTCTGATTAGATTTTTTAGATTTTTAAAGTAAGTAATAATTTATTAAAAAATGGATTTCGAAATTTAAGTTTTGAATTTAATTTAAAAAAATATATACATTCACACATGCAAAGCAAGAGGGAAAATAAGGTTATATGAAACGTTTCATTTCCAGTGCAATGTAGAAATATTTATCTAACTTACTTAAACACGTAAATGTTGTCTTGAAATGAAATCAAGCTATTAATGAAGTAACAAAAAACTTTGAATACTGTTTTTTCTCAGATAGCATGCAAGGAAGAAAATGGCACATGGGGGATTTTTACTTCAGCACTAACAACGTTCTTTTCCCTAATCATCCAGCAACCGTAGGCCATAAAAGTTCCACCGCTGCTATTTTGCAGCCTGAGCGCCTTCTCCAAACTATTCCCTGAAAATTCAAGCGGGTAATTCCACGCCGTGCATTTTACGTTTCTTTTTAGCAGGGTTTCGACTAACAGTGTCCTCAGGCAATAGCCTGATAAGCGCCTTGTAGTAGAAACTGTTTTCTAAATGGAATGCTGAATGTAACACGTTGTTAGACTCGTAAGAAGTTATTTTTCTGCCTTTTCCCCCCTTCTTTCTTTTTGGAGAGTGATGTGTCAAAAGTTTTATTGAAGTTCGGCAGGTGAAACTGTTAAATCGATATTTCTAAAAGTGAAGGTGAGTAGTTATTGGCACGTTGAACATACCCTTCCGCGATATTTTGGGAAGTCATTTATCAAGGTATATTTTTGCATCCTTTGAAGAAAACGCAGCCACGTTAGTAATTGGAGAAGAATTGCACTTTTCTAAGTTAGAATTTCTTGTCTTTTTAATGCTAGATACTAACATGCTGGTTTAAACAACTTATATTCGAAAATTTTTTATCTCTTTTATGCAACCCTATGTTAATATTCAAATACATGCATATATTTAACATATTTACTTAAGTACAGCATACTTTAAAAATATACAAAACCTCGTGTTAGATTATTAAGTAAAAGTTTTAGTAAAATATGAAATTTTTACGTAAGCATGAAACTATTTGTTCATATATATTTATATTTACATTCTTTCGTAAATATGACTAAGATATTCTATATCTATTCACTAAAAAGGTTTACATACTTATTCTCAAAACAGTTCTTATTAAAATTTGTTCCAACCAAAACATTTATTTGAATAATCTTTTCTCTGAATTTTCTTACTTTTCAAGTGTTTATGTTTTATATTATACAAATATGAGTTTAAAATGTTGTTTGAATCAAAGAAATTTTAAGATGGGAGAAGTACCTAAAAATGTTTCATAAAAATAATTTTTGTGAAATTTTCTTCATATAATATGAACTTAAATAGGAAGTATTTTAAAATGAATATATCTAGTAAACGTTAAGTAATATTTGATTGAATTTATCATATACGTTTCTTTTATTTATTTATTTTTAATATCTTGTTTGTTTGTTTATTTGTGATGAATGGAAATAAAAGATATTCTAACATTTATGTTTTATAACGTTCTTAATGTTAATTATCAAGTCTTCTACTATAAAACATTTGAAAAAATGTAAAAGATAGGTTTATGTATTAAGTTCGATATTATTTACAACTACAATCAAATTTATTTATTTTTTCATTTTATCACAACACAATTTTCATATATAGGGCGTGGAAGCTTATTTTTGGAATAAGAACTGCTTTCATACTGTTGTTTCATGCATGAACTATGAACAATTTCATTTTACGCAAATATCTAATTATCTGAAAGAAGTGTTAAAAGTAGTTTTCAACACAGTAAAAAGCTTAACCTTACGATTATTTGCTTCTGAATAAAATTAATCAGAATAATTGCATTAAATTAATTATATGAATGATAAAATCATTTCATTTTAGGTACCGTTTAAACATGTTGTGTGTGGGGATACTGATATCACAAATTTTTGGTAATACATAGAAAAGGGAATTTTAAATCCTTCTTCCCTATACGATGGGAAAATCGAAACTGTTAAGGAGTAGTAATTAATTATTTCCTTTAGGACTGTGGCAACGATAATTCTCTTGTTCCGATTCATTTTAATTCTTTCGATTGCTATATGAAATGTTATCTTTTGATTTTATATAGTTTTTCTGTAAGTTACGTTGATTTAATGTTATTAAAATGTGAATTATGTTTTTTTTTGTTTGTTTTTTTTGTCAAATTTTACCTATTTTTTCCCATTTTAGTAATAATAATTTCTTTTTCATCTTCTTAATTTTAGCACATTTTTTCTTAAAATGCACTAAACAAATTTAAAAATAACAAAAAAATCCCCATATCTCCTTTTTTTAAAAAAAAAAGTTGTCGCAACCAGTCGGATACCTTAAATTTGAATTACTATCAAGTAATGAAGGT
Organism: Trichonephila clavata; assembly: GCA_019973975.1. NCBI lineage: Eukaryota > Metazoa > Arthropoda > Arachnida > Araneae > Nephilidae > Trichonephila > Trichonephila clavata. Next base: position 242,873 of record BMAO01006321.1, on the reverse strand, counting down.
TACACGACAACTGAATCTCATTTTCCACAATATGGTAGTCTAAGGAATTTGAGACCATATTTAACATGTGCCAGTCTTAAATATATTTTGTAATGGTTAGGATCCGAATTCACAACCTTTCTATTACTGGACCATTTCCAACTAGTGGGCTATCACGGCTTCTGCATTTCAGAGAAAGTAAATTATATTATTCCGTTGAATGAATATTTAGCAGAATCAGGACTCGAACACACTACACGACTACAGCAATAACGTACATAAAGCATATACCACTCAAGTACTATTTCAGCATTCCCCTTTAAGGTATTAGCATATAAAGAGCTAAAATAATTGAAAACAAATCTAAGAAAAGTCTAGCTGAGAATATACGGTTCTAAAAGAAATATAAAAATGTATTTCTGACTTTGTTGTAATCAGATTAAATTAATTTTAATGAACTAAATATAAAATAAAAATGTAATCTACTTCTTAAGCGTTACGGAGTACCTCACTTTTAAATTTTTCTACCTTCCTTTACGAAATAAGGCTTAATTTTGATATTATAATCAATTAGTGCATGCGATTTGAGGACTAAGTTCTCAATAATCAAAGAAATAATTAATTTTTTTTAAAAATAAATTTATTTGCAAAACTCTCATGCTCCGCATTGCATAACATGAAGCTTACAGACGTAAGTGGTACAACTTATGAAAAAAAATGTATATAATTAAGAAGAAAAAAAAGAAAACACACATAAGAGACAAATATAAATAAAAGGAATGGAGGAAATGCGCAAATATAAAAAAAGGAAGGCATCTATAAAATTTTAGAAAAATCTATACAGTAAATAATTTTTTTCAAGACATTAGGGCTTTCAGAACAATTGATCAACAAAGACAAAATAGGTGGCCAGGAAATACCTCAGCGTTTCAACTCCTTTTTTCCTTTTTAAAATTTTCTCTTTCACAAGAATATAGGTTACAATACAACAAGACATGTTCCGCGGTTTCAGCATCTAGACCACAAGAAAAAATACCATTACTAATTAAGTTAAATCTATATAAAAAGCTCTTAAAATTACCATGTCTTGTCAGAATCTGGGATAACTTAAAATCAGTAACAAATTTGTTACATTTTAGCCGTTGATAAATGGTCGGAAAAAACCTTTTAGTTCACAAAGCCTTAGGTGAGGCCAAGAAATTGGAGTTCCAGTCGGAAACAGTTCTTTCCCAATCTAAATGCTTCCAGTGGGACGATGGTACATATATCGAAAGGTTCATATGGAATAATTAATTGTTTGTAGATTTTCCCTTAAAATGATTAATTTTCAAATGCAATAAAGCAAACCAACGACTTCGGTAAGAAATTAAAATCTCGCACAACGACCCAGAACAAAGAATATTGTTAGGATTCGGCACTTTCTGCGTGTGTTCTCTGTCGAAGTCATGGAAATTTGTTTAAACATTTAACATATATCATAACAACATAATAGCTTAAATTTATGTTTTATTTTAGAAACGCTTTGCTTTTGTAATTTAGTCTACATATTCTACTTATTTTAATTTATGCACAATGACATTTATATTACTAAATGATTTAATACTTTAAAATAAAACATAAAAATTGCAATTATAAATATGGCACTAAATACCGCTTAGTATCCGCAAAGGAATTCGAACGACAAAATACGAAAATTGGTAGATAATTAAATTGAGGGGAAAAAATTTGCTTTGAGTTTCATGATGTTTGTTTAATGAGATTATATACTCGTTTACAAATATAATATTCCGATGTTAATTGGTTTGAAAATAATTCGTATGAAACAAGATATTCCATTTTGTTGTTGACTATACATCAGTGTTTAAAAATGTGTTCATTCACTTTGTTATCAAAAGAGTTTCTTTATCTTTGCAATCCTTAATTTGTCATCAAATGATAAAAAAATCACAAGTTTGTATTTAATTTACGAAAACAATTTTTTACTTGAGATGAAAGCTGCTGTGCAATAAGAAGAAAAAAACAAGCAAATATACTTATTCTAATGAATCGATATTCTAAAATCCAGAATTGAAAAAATAATAATTAATTGATAGTGCTTTTTGAAATATGTATAATTATTAATTCATACAAAATACCACTTCAACTAGTTATTTCATTTAATGGCAAAATAAGTCTTTTTTATTGTGAAAAATCCAGAAAAGTATACACATATTTAAGTTTATTTCATGAGGGCACATAATTCTAGTTTGAAGTCAATATTATATTTATTGAAGTGGGGTTTCAACTCAAAATCATTTAAACTGTTTGGTTGAGATTTTTTTATTTAATTGTTAGAACACTAACAGGAATGACAAAATTGTAAGATTGCGTACATATATTTTTAACTACATAATAATTATACAGAAATTATAACACCTAATAGATGATGTTCGTTTAATCAGTAAAACATTTTTATGGTTCTTAAAAGTTTTCCATCATTAATTTTATTTAATTCTATTATTAAATATGTGTACATTACTGCTTGCGGAAATGTATTCATAAACGATATTTACTTAAATTAAATAATTGCTTTTAAGTCAATTTACACTAATAATATATTTGTCCAACCACTCTCAGTATTATATTTATTAAATACACCTTTTTCATTCGTTTTCAATTTCTAAATAGAAAAAAAAGTCGCTTTATCCAATGTACTTACTTGATTCAGACTTCAATATTTTTTCAAATCTCTTACAAACAAACTTTAGAAACAATTATTCAGAACAAAGGAAAAATGATGTGGGGAATATATAAATCAGTTCTTCTATTAACTTTAGTACATGATAAGAAAAATTTTATAGTGAGTTCATTAAAAAAATTATAAATAGAAATTAAAAATATCTTCTAGGATGCACTTCATGAGCGTTATGAAGTTTTTTATTAAGTTTTTTGCTTTCTCCCATAATGTAATCTATATGAATATTTTAATTGCATATTTGCTTTTTGAGTCATTACTCATTTAATCAAATTAATTAGAAAGATAAGTGTAATATTACAAGGTGTTTTTTTAAATTTTATTATTTGAATTTTAGTTTGTCTTTCAGTGATAAATATTTTACTTAATAATTTTTATCATACAGTGAAAATTGCTTAATTCGAAGCATGCATTTTCTTAGCAAAATCCTTTCTTTTTTTTCTAGCTTTAAGTTAATAATATAGAAGCATTCTGAGCTCTCGCTTGTTTGAACTAAACAAGTAAAGACGCGTCTAAATCCACGTGCTTAGCAGTTTTTATTTGTTTCGCTTTCTCTCAAACTTACTCTGTTCAAAAATTTCCATAATTTACTTTCTTTCTTTATTTATTTTTAATAAAATAGTGTTACCAATACCGAAATATTCAGAGATTTCTGTTTTTGTTTCATATTTTTGATCGACAGCCTTTCGAAGCTCCATCTTTGTTTTAAGAAAAATAGCAGTTTTCTTTACATCTCAGCTTTTTGCCATTGTGCTCGTAAAACTTATTCTTAAAAAGAAAAAAAATCGAACTAAACTCATTAACTTTTACTCAAAACTGTGATGTACTCGTCTCCGAATTCGAAAGTCAACTGATGAGAGATGAGATGTTTTTGAGTGCCATTTGTAGAGGTGGAGGGTGAAAGTAGCTTAGATAAACAAAATTGGCTCGTGTAACAGGCTATTCACAGAGGGTATTTTGAAGCCACGTTAGCCTATTTTCTATGAAACGCTTAAAACCACCCCTCTTTCACTTCATGTCTCCTCTTATATCTCGCCAGAAAGGCTGGTGTTTTCCGTATTTTGTTCATTCCTCGAAGAGAAATCTTTTAATGTTAAGCTATTTCCATGCCGTATTAAGAGAAATATTCATAGTCGTTTATCAGGACCATTATATTATTTTGTGTTAACCGGTGTTTCGTCTTAAGCGTTTTTGTATTATATGTATTTCACTGTATTATAGAAATATTTCAAATCAATTTTATTTATAATTATTTCTTACTATTTGTATCGCTTTTCTTTTGCTATTTCATTGAAAGCTATGTTTAGAAGATTATAAATTTCTTCTGAACATTAGTGTGAAAAACAAAGATAGATGATAAATTGCTTGATTTGAAGGAAATAATAGTATTATTCAATATTTTGTTTTTTACACTAGTAAATATACAAGTGAATGAGTATTTGTTACAGTAGCATTCTTAAGTAACACGAAGACTATTGTCGATTAACCTCGCAATTTTGAAACACAGTATGGTAATGAGGGCTGGTTTCCCCTCTTTAAACTACCATATTTCACGAATGAGACTACTTTGAGCCACTACAAACTCAACGATCAGCCTTTTCATACGACGGGCCTTTAGTGTCATTAAGGCTCAAACTCATGAATCGCCAACCACGAATTCGAGAACATGGCCTGTAGGCTACAGTGGCCTGTAAATTTACAAGAGTTAAAACATTTTAGGATAATGTAAATATGCTGAAGAAATAGTTAATTACAATTCTAATGGAATTTGAAATTCTGTTGCAAGATAGTAAATATCTAATTGCTTCTAGGAAGCACTATCTGATATTAATTTACTTTAAAATAATCCAATACTTTAACAGAACAATTATCGTAAATGGTTTAGTAGAGATCTAATCCATGGAAGAATAGATACTTCATTCGACTTTTGGAGGAAGTGAATAAGCAAAATGTTTAAGATGTGTTGAGTAACAGTAGAATCAATTACTTGAAAAATCAAGAATTAAAAATAAGATTAATTCTTCAATTCCAAGCATTGAGCTATGTTCAATAACATAATTTATCAATACAGGCCAGGCAAAAATATTGAAAAGGGTTAGCAACCGAAGCAGTCCATGTATCGAATTTACAAGCCAATCGGTCATTTTAAGGAAGACAGTGTAATTATTTAATATAAATATCAATGTTATGTAAGGAAAATATGATCACAAAGTAATGATAAATAAATTAACATAATGGAGAATTTGCTACTTTCAACGAATACTTTCTTTCGCATTCTTTCTCTTATGTTATTCAATGAAAATATTTCTAAAAATGACTTAAAATATACCCTATTTTATAAGGAAACATTTTATGATCTTGTAATTATTCTCATGACGTATGTTTTAAATTACATTTTGCTTGTTACGTGTATCTTCAGTACTTTTGATAGAGATTAAATGATTTATTTATTCCTATCGGATAACTTGGGATAACAAAATAAATTTATTTTGACAATACATTTTATAAAAATATTCTATACATATTTACAGATATGGAAAAAGTAGACTATTTCAATGTAGACTAGAAGAAAAATTTGACTTTTTTCTATATCTGTACCATAGGAAAACTGCCTTAACCATACATAAGTATAAGGTGAATCATTTTTCAAATAAAAAAATAACTTCACACATTGGTCTTAACGTTTTGAAAACTTGATAAATTTTGCTATCGTTTGTGATTTTTTTTATAATTATTTAACTAATGTCGTAATGCTTGTTGTTCTAAATGTAATATCTGGAATATCGCGTGCGAGAAAAAAATCTTTTAAACTCAAAACAATTATTTCATGCATATAAAACTCAAAAATACATTCCTTTGCAAACTATTTTTTTTATAATTTCAATTGACTTTTCTATTCCTCGTTTATTAAGTAAAACTTCATAAATTTTGAGCATATTTTGCATTTCAAATATTTTAACACAATATTTGGATCTATTACTAAGTACACAGCTTAGTAATAGCTTACAGAATTATCTATTAATTTTTTTCAAATAATGTACTTTTAAATCAGAGTTTTCAAGAAGAGACCCTGTGCTAATTTTGAATAAAAATCTATCCCAATGATGCCTTCACACGCTTATGAACTACACATTTTTTTTTTGAAATCCTTCTGTTCTATGCTTGAGACCCTATTTCAACACCTGGGTGTGACGAGGAAGCTTAGGAAGTTTTTATCTGAGATATATGTATTACACCGTAACATTGAAGGACAGATATTTAACAAAAATATTTGGCTTCGTTTAGCTAATATTGACTCTCTTGCACCATTAAACCATACATTCGCTCACTCAGTCACTTGAAGGACAGGTAACGCGCAATCTGAACCTTTTTGGACCAGAATATACGCTACGCTCACCAAGCAATGGTGTTGTTTTTAGTATGGCCAATATAGTAAATTTAGTTAGGGAAAAAAAAAACAAGAAAATATGAAATCTGTCGATTCAAAATATTTGTCGTTCGTACAAAACCCCTCAAACACTTTTTTAGACTAACAATATTTTGTACTTTGTTAAAGTTATTTTTTATCCCAATAAAAAAACTTCAATAAATAGGAAAGTTTCTTTTTTTTTTACATTTATTTTTGAAGGGAATGATTTTTAAATTACATTTATGAGAAAAGTAAAGAATCACAGGAGATGAAAACCTATATATCACTAACATTTCATATATTTGAGGCCCTCTTTTTCTTTTATGTAATTAGCCCTTGAGATGTGTCACGTGAAATGACGGAAACGATTTGCAGTTTGCTATGTATATGCATAGTAAAGCATCTAAATAAGAGTGCCTGAATTTTGATATCTCTCTCATCCAGAGATGCGTTTTATATATGCTTATGCGGACTATTTTTTGTGGTTGCGGTAGCCAAGTGGTCAAGGCATCGGATCTTGGCTAGCGTGTCATGAGTTCGATACCAGCACCACTGAAGACCCGTCGTGTAGGGGAAGCGATGCACGTTAAATCTGTCGAGAGCTCAAAAATCCTCCCGTTGGTGTGGTAGTTAGGAAGTTGGGATGTCTTCTCAGGTGTCGTCTTCGTCACTTCACCATGGTTCAAAATTACGAGGTCCGTCGCCAAAAGCCCTCGTGTAGCTGAACAGTGAAACGTTAATATTCACTCACTCACCGCCAATCTCTAAAACAAAAGCAGAAAAAAAGAAAGATCAAACACTACTATCTAAGGATATTTATGGTTAAACCTGATAACAAGCTGTGTTCAATGAGGCAGGCACCAAAACTTTCAGAACAGATATGTTGAGCGGCTGGAATAACATTTAATATATACATATAAATTTGTCTCATACAAAATATATACGTATGTATACACCACGCAACAGCTCAAAACTTAAGCAGCTTTTCAGATTGTGCCGTAATTCCGGAAAAGTTAACTGGAAAAATGAAATTTACTCTATAGAGACACTACTTAGCACTTGAAAGTTGATAAATCACATTAATTAAAAATATAATTATATGCACACATTACGGAACAAAGGGGGAACACGCTTCATTGACAGAATGTGTTAGCAAAAAGATTATCTAGCCATAAAGAAAGAACAACAGATTTATGTCCCTGAGTAAGGAATACGACCTCCTCTAACTACAATTTTTTCACGATCTCGTCTGTGTACCAAATTATCCAACAGTTCTTGAGATAAGAGTTTCATCGTTCAAGTCTAGATCAGGAGTGTCTGTTTTACATGTTCTGATGTTCTCAGAGGATACAATCCCGTGCTGTCATTCATTTCCCTTTCCCAATGTATTCCACACATGTTTGACGGAATTAAATCACGTTGGCCATTCTATTCTATAAATATCCACACTTTATAAAAGCTTCTCAACACTAGAAATCCTGTCTGGGCGTGCATTGGTGTCCAAAAAAATAAAGTTTGTTTTAAATGGTACTTCAGAAAGGATGCACTTGTAAGAAAATAATTTCGTCGCAGTAACTATATTCAGTAAGTGAATCACTGTTGAAAATTTGAAGCTTCTGGCAGTATAATGCCTCCCAATACAAACACTCTAGAATCTTTTCCTCACATATATAAATGTTACATTTTAAGACACTACACCCCACTTATATACTACTTCTTGCATGTGTTAACATTCCCTCTTTAGAAATTTAAAATAGTTTAAATTTAAAATGGGGTTAAATTAATTGCAATCATTTTGGAAATATTTTCAAAGTTACGTTTCTAAGGAGTATTATAAAATATATAAAATTAATAGTTTGAATAAATAATTAAGAAGATATACCTTGATTAGGACCAAACTGTTCTTAAAAATATTTAAATTAAAATTGCCAAAAATAAAGTCTGAGACGTGTATTTCTTCATTAAAATAAAACCGAATGTAAGAAGAAAATTGTTTTAAAGTATTTAATATAAAAATTTATACCACTGAGATTTATATAAATTGTAAAAAAGTTAATTAAATCAATTAAAGGAATGGCAGAAACATAAGAATGTTATAAAACGTTATTTTTTTTAACAATACAAACAAGAAAAATGATTTCATCTAAAACATAAAAGAGAAATACATAGTTATATAAAAATAAATATATAATATTTATACTCTTAAAAACATTTTTATAGTCATTTTGTCCTTATCTCTCACAAATTCTTCAAGAAAAATTCAGCTCTCTTTTATTTAATTCTCCTCTAACTCTTTTAAATAATTATTGAACTAAAAGAACAACTTATATTTTGTTACGAGACTCCATACCTTTCGTCCCTCAAGATATTACAAGAAACTTAAAAAAAATATATTATTTTGTTTTTTGTAATAACGTATTGAAATATGTCAGTAACAAAAAAATAACGTGGATATAGATATGTATGCCATGATTTGTAGAGTAATTAAGGAAACTAGATAGTATACACGCCATAAAGTAAATTGTTTGAAAAAGTCGAAGCTTTTAATTTAAGCTGAGGAACAACTTATCACACTTAAATTACTATATTCTTCACAGTGTACATGCAGATTGGAAATCGTAAAATCATAAAATATAGCATAGTAATATAAATGACAACAGCTCTATTCTTATTTTATTTTGCGAAATTTCAGCGGACAAACGAGTAAGAGGAAGTCTTTGAAGTGTATGATAATTATACAACTATGTTTGTATACTCAGAAGATTCACTTTTTACTAGACCTTTACAACACACATAGTTAGAAGGGTTATCATTTTTCTTTTAATTTTCAGCATCTTATCTGAGAGAAAACTATGGATGAATCATAACATTACATTAGCTACCATATTGCTCATATTTCCATTAAATTAAATTGTTATGGAACAGAATTGTCTAAAAAATTTAGGAATATTCGCTAAGTATAACGGATAACAGAAAATTGAGACAAACGATTGGGTGATCGGAATTACTGAAATTTATTAAGTTGAATGTGTTAAAAGGTTTATTATTTTTTAACTAAATGTTTTTTTAAATTGTATGAGTAATTTGCTTAAAATATTACTTCATTAAATGACACATATATATATATATATATATATATATATATATATATATATATATATATATATATATATAAAAGGCAAAGTCGTTAATGTCGTTTGAGATATAAAATGATTTATTTTCCCTCTTTATTGAATTTTTTTATATGTATATATAAAATACTTTCCATGTATTTTTCTCAGTTTTTTTACTAAACAAATATTATAAATGTTTCAAATCGGTAAATATGTATGAAGGATAATATAAGCAAAGCCAACAGAACATTTATGATTTATATACAAAAGTTTTACGCCTTGTGCAGCTGTTGAAATTTAGCCTCATTTATCTTTGGAAAAAAGTACTTGGAACAGTGTTTTACACAAAAAAATACACCCCTTTTTAAGAGCTTAAAAAACTCCTTACTGATGTTACTCATCTTCACTTCACTCTATGTAAAGACTGTCTTATTTCGAAAAAAAGTCATAAATTACCGTGCAACTTGGGTGTTAGAATTCAGATTTTAAAAAAAGTATGCTAACATTTCAAATAATATTCTGAATTTTATGAACAATTAAAAAAGTTTGAGTTAAAAAGATAAAACATTTCACAAGTGAAGTAATTTTTGAAAAGTACTCGGAATTAATTTTACGTTCATTTAAAAACATATCTACAATAACTATTTTCTATGATTTAATTTAACCAGTTTCTTGTAAGATTTAAAATGTATAAAAATATATTAAAAAAATATTTACTTATGCCAAATTTTACATCTTTATGAATATTCTTCAGTCAAGACTGATTCATTTTTTTATTAATAAATGTATTGTAAATTAAATTTGTCCAATTAAAATTTTCGCACTTTTGAATACTTTTCTCGTTTGAAATAAAATACAGTTGTTAAACTGAAAAAGAAGTGCAATTACTTAACTGCTATAATCTCACGCAGGAATCCCTGGTATCTAAGGAAAAACAAGGGAAAAAAACGTAAAAAATGCTCTTAAGATTTTAAACGAGATATATTTTCGTGAAGAAACAATATTTATTTAGCTCTTTTTATAGTTAAAACGTGGCTCAGTTATTGTGTAAATAAAATACATCATCAGGGAATCTAAAAAAAATGTTTGCTTTTCTTTGAAAAAATGTTAGTGTCGAGAAAAAAATAATTGCTTCCATAGAAAGTATACGTAAAAATGTTCAAGAAATATGTTTTTCAAGATGAATTCATTTGTTTACAAAATGCAAATGTGACTACGTATTCGAGATAAATTAAAAAATTTTATTGTTAAATATCACTATGATAATAAAAAAAAAATAACATACAAAAAATCAATTATTTTTTTCACGTATTATACTTTTTTTGAAAAAAAAAGACATACTTGCAAGAATACAAGAATAAGGAAAAGTATGATTTTCTAGAATTTTTATTAACAGTTATTATTTCTTGTTTAGAACACCTATTTTATTGTATTTAAAAAGATATAAGTTTTTTTATGCTGTTATAAGTACTTATAGACATTTTTTGAAAAAAGCATATTTGCATGCATTTATTATATTAAAGAGTAATACTTTTGTTTGTGAAACTAAATCTACAAATCATAGGTTTATAATAATTATGTTTGCAAACTGTTATGTATAATATGGGTATTGAACACCACATGAAAAATGTTTAAAAATTGTAACAGAGAACTACGACTGTGTAAATTTTTAGAACAATTATCGTTAATTTGACAACTCTATTATTTCTGTAACTTAACAAATATGAATACATACATTTGCAGTGCTTTTATTAAATCATAAAGGAACACTGTATGCGTGTGCAATAGCTTGAAGTAAGTAAATAATTTTTATCTTATTATATTATTTATAGTACAAATATTTTTAACTGAAATTGAAATTTATATTAGATTAAATCATCTACATAAAACAGGAAACATTAAGTTTTTGAATGCGAATGAATACAAACAGTAAAAAGGCTACATAATGAAGACTAAAAGAGAAAGGAATAAATGACTCCGACTATTTATATGAGGCGGAAAAAAATTCTACAGAGTTCTCTTCACGGAGAGTATGATTGGCGAAAAACTACCACTCATAGTTTTTGGCACAATCTTACTTTCAAGAGAAGCAAGCTGTTAATTTCTAAGATTCGAAAAAGATTAATTTCCGGTTATGCGTTAAGCTAGTTAAATATTTAAACACATATCCTGAAGGAAAGGACCATAAAAAATTAAAAAGTTATTCAGGATGAAATTAAGGGGAATTAAAACATACAAATAACCATAATTATCACCTATGAAATCATAATAGTTCTCCATTTTAATCCAATGACTCTTTCTGTAATTTCAATTTTTATAGCTCAATACCTCAGATTATTTTAATTCTATTATTATCCCATCTTAGTAGGATATATATATATATATATATTAAAGTGATTTGAATTCATAAGAGTCTTACAGTTTTACGTGTATTAAGGATGGTTATTATTATTATTTTTTATAATAAATGTAGGCGTTTAAGTTATATATATATTTTAATTCAACATGTGTGGCTGCATTTTTTTATTCATTTTTTGTAATTTTCATTAAAGTTATTTTTAATTTTATCATCTAATTTACCAAAGTTTCAGTTAAAAATATCTTTCAGAAATCAAAAGTTCAACTTTTTCGTATATGGAGCGCCTTCAAGATGAAGTAAGAACGACAGTATTTTTGAAAGCAATGTCTTGAACTTACAAGAATTCTTCAGTTTTAAATCAAAACCGTAGATGCGAAATTTGCTTACTTGTAATGCATTAAACTTGGCTTTGTTGACAGTTTAATCTGACAAATTTTTTTTAATTTTCAGCAATATTTTTTATCTATTGTTGACGAAATAATTTTGTCTTAGAATGATAAGTACTCATTTAGTCTCTGGTATCCCGACATTATGAATGACTTTGTAGGTTTTCAATTACTCAGATTTATTTATAGTCAAAATCATGTATTATATTACGATACCAGCATATAGCATATAAAGTTAAATATCCATTGTTAACTTTTCTTTACGAAACTGATCTCAATGAAAAAAAGTGTTTTAACGAAGCACATATTAGTAATTTCTGGATATATTCGTGACTGCGGTAACCAAGTGGTCAAGGTATCGGATCTTGGCAGGCATGTAATGAGTTCGAGCCCAGTGCCACTAATGACCTGCCGTGTAGAGGAGCAATGCCGGTTAAATCTGTTGAGAACTAAAACATCCTCCCATTGGTGTGGTAGTTATGAGAGGGAGTTCCAGCTTAAATGTCGTCTTCGTCACTTGACCATGGTTCAAAATTACGAGGTCCGTCGCCAAAAGCCTTCGTGTAGCTGAACGGTGCGAAGTTAATATTCAATCATTTCTCGTTATATTCGATTTGGCTGACTCGAAAGTTCTGGTGTCTCTCATTTAGTATTTTTTCCCTTTAATAATATTGTCATTTTTAAAAATAATTAAATAAGTTAAATAAATATTTTAAAGATATCTAAGTGAAATGTAATACACACACACACACAACCCCCGGTTAAATAATGATGTGTACAAAATGCTAACATGAGGTACTTTGAGTTAACACAGTTGACATTTAGCTAACATTAATTTTTAAATTTAGGAAACAGTTTGTTAAATACTTTCCAATGATTTTTACATGAAATTTAGTAGTATGGAGCATAATTATTTACGGGTTACAATCTTTGAAGTCGGAGAAATAAGGTAAATATTTCATTTTTATTCCTTTTTCATTCACGTCGTTAAATTATCTTAACTATTTCTATGTAGATATTCACTTCAGTCGTAAATATTGGAATTATTTTGATTAAAACGTATACTATCTCCTTTTCATTCTCCTCCGTTGAAGATTAAGAATTGATATATTCGGGATTTATTTATTTTAATAAAAAAAATACAGATCTTACATGGCAAGTACTGCCGTGTTCCCTTTTAACGTGATCACTCTAGATATTCATTATAAATCATTTAAATTATCATTTAAATTAATATTTCAAATGTTACGACGCATTTAATGCGTTATTGCTTGTATTTTTGGTGGCCGTATAAAATCTCATTATTTTTATCTGCCATATTTTTTAATTTCATCAATGTCTTTCTAATTTTGCATCACGTGATTTTTTCAGAACTTGTTAAGTTCTCGCCATTAATTTCCTTCAATTTATTTTCATCACATTTTATTCGTAAAGGGGATACATTTGAAATGTTTTTTCAACTGTTTTTGTACTTAATAATCTAACTAATATTCAAATACTTTTTTGTAAGCATCCGATATATGCATCAGATATTTTTAAATCAAATAAGAAAGTGCTTAAGTTTTTTTTAAAAAAATAATGTTTAAAGCTTTTTATGTGAGCTAATGCGAAGCGGAATATAACGGCGTTATGAGAACAAAGGATTAAATATTTTAAAAATCAGTTAAAAATTGTAGTATATCTATTGTCAAGAATTCAATTTCAAGCATTTTCTTGTGTTATTAGACCTTGTAGTTATGGCATATTTTTTCTTTTTCAGGGAGAAGGGAAAATAATATCGTACACTTAAGGAAAAAAATAGATAAGACTAAAAACATTACTTTATTACCTTTTAAAGACGTTAGAAGCAATTGGATGGCTGTTTGAAAAGGAATGATAATGAAATAACTTTGTAATTTTCAGCTGTACTTAAATGATTTGGATGCTATTAAAACTGGTACATCAGTTAATCAAAAACTCAGTTGTGAAAGGCAACAAGCGCTGTATTTTTCAGCCTTTGAGAACAAACTCTAAGCATCCAAACAATTATTAAAAATGCGAATGGGTAAGATCTCCCTGTAACAACCTCTACTAATCTCGAGATCCGCTCACCATTTTGAGCTGAGTTTTAATCAAGTTGATGGTCACGGTAACATATTGGTCATGGTCAAGGACCCATATCCATCGTCACATGAGTTCGAGCCTAGTGCCTTTGAAGATCTGCTGTGTAGAGGGACCGATGTACGTTAATTAGTCAAGACTCATGTTTAAATTCAAACGGGGGTGTGTGTGTCCAGCCCAGGTGTTGTCCTCGTTACTTGACCATGGCTCAAGTTACGAAGTCCATCGCCTATAGACCTCGTGTAATTTTATAATGCAATATTAGTAATCACTCACTGTGTGTAAACGTGGTTTGTATTGTAAAGTTGGTGATTCCTCCATAAATGAATTGCGTAGCTGTTTATTCTCAGACAATTACTGCAAAAAAAGTCATTTGGCGAAATTTTTCTGAAACATTTTCAAATTTATCGAATAACAAAATATTTCTTAAATTCTATGTCTTAACGACTTGAATGGTTTTAAGAGATATTAACTTAGAAAATAGAACAAACTTTGTTAGATCATCAACTCATTTTGAACAGTGTTTTAATCCTGTAAATTTTCATTCATTCTTCAAACGACTTATGTTACTTTAACTGCAACAAACCTATATGTGCTAAAACACTGATACTCTATCCATGTATTTTTCTTTTTGATAATACGAGTATAAATAAAAGAATCAAACATGTTTTCAGGTAGTATTTTTTCCGGATTTTGTTAATCCTTTATATGAAATCTCATACAGACACATTTCATAAAACTCAGAACTTATGAAAAAAAAACTGAGTTGATTGAATGGCTATTATGAATCAAATATCTATATATTTAGATTTTCAACTAGAAAGTTTTAGCAAATATATAGCAGATTTTTTTTAAACATATATTTTTTTCAAGTTTTTAACTTAATTATAGTCATCACCGGGAATAACATTTATTTTCATATACGATATTTATATTCACAATTATCTTTCATTTTGAGATGTATTTCCAGACGCTAGATATTTGAATTTAAATCATTTTTAATATTTGCATTTTGTAAGATTTTTCAAAATTTTCATTTTAAAGGAACTTTGGGTTTATTAATGATTTACGCATGTGGAACGGCAATTGGGGAAGAACAATTAATGAATGCTTAGTTATAAGTTTGAATCGCATGTCAGATATTCTAATCATTGCTTTTTTAGATACTGATGAAACTGGTTAATGTAAATGAATAGCGAAATGACTTGGAGATATTATTCTTATTGTCTCTGAATTGATGGTATAAAATTTTTAAATACAGTTTAGGAAAATATGTTCATAAATTTTGTCAGAATGTCTTCAAAAGATGTTGAGAAAATACGCAAATGTGAATAAAAATTATTTTTAACAACAACCAAAAACCTTCAAAATCTCAGGTGGGAATTTTATCTAAAAATACTTTGTTCACATTAATGCAAAAATGCACTGAAATATAATGACCGTATATATATTAAATAAGCTTATTATATTTTCAAAGCAAAGTTAAATTCCGAAATTAATGGAAGGTTTCAATAACACTATAACAAAATATTCCTCAAATAACTTGAATTTTTAAACTTATTGCTATGAATTAATTATCATATTGGAATCAGTAGAACAATTGTATTTGCTTATATTGATGACTAAACGTTTTTTCTTTAGAAATTTTTCAACAAAATACATGCCATCTTTTAATTGATTATATATTTTTAAAAAACTTTTTTTCAAGAAGCAACTAAATAAAAAAAATTAATCAAACAATAACTCAATTCTGGTGTTTCGTTGTCCAAAAAAAAGGGAGACAACATTTTCATTTTTACATTACGATCAATAATAAACTAAGCATAATGTATGGGGAATCGACTTTTACGAGACTTAAAAAAAAACTTATTCCAATGAGACTTCGAAAACACTTGTCCAATTTCGGGAGATGAAGTGATCTTTAAATCTGAAATTCTTCTGTTGAAGTCAAGACCACGTGTGCCAATACTTCTTGGAACTCCGCGCAGATCCAGAAGCGCAAGGGGAGGAGCTGCGATCGGCTAAAGGAATGAAATCTAATGTATTAGGACAGAATCCGGCAGTGCTGGACTTCGTCTCACCCTCACAAGAACGTTTGAACGGGACTTACGAGTTGAACAACGTGGTAGTATCGGACACATACCAAAGTGTTTATATTTGTGTTTATGTGAAGAGACTTATTTTTTTTTGTCACAAGGGACTAGTATTCATATATTTATATCTAATCAGTTTTTTTTTCAAACAAAAAGAAAATAATATCTTATAATTAATATTTCAAAAAATTCCGATTTCTTTGAAAATTTAATTACATGAACCAAAATTATTTCATTGATAAACATTTACACAAAAATTTAAGAAAAATGTTCTTTAAGACGAATTTCAATTGAAATTTATCCAGAAAATTGCCTGAACATTTTTATCGAAAAAAAATTTGGAGAAAAAATCATGCATATCAGCCTGACGACATCTGCAAAGAAATTAGGAAGACTTATGGCTACAGACATTGGTTTCGTTTATTTTCTTCTAACCATTTCAATTTGGATTATTTCTGCGAAAGCAGGTAATTTATCTTTTTATGATAATTCTTTTTTGCTAACTTATTTGAGAATTATTTAAAAATATATTATAATTTAATCAAATATTTTCTTGCAAAATTTCAATTTTCCCAAAGTAAAAATCTTAGAAAATAGTAACTTTAATAAACTTTTTAAAACTTTGGAAAAAAGTACACAAAATTAAAACTATAAAAAATTAAGACTTTTTACATCAGTTTCTAAGAAAAATATTTTGATTTCTGTGCATTGTACAAAAAACTGATAGTGTAATGTGTAAAATTATCCTTATGCGATGGTTTAAAAACAAATGTAGATCATCTAAATTAGTTAAACCTAATGAAAATAGAATAAATCTCAGTGCAACAAATGAATAATAATAATATATTACAATAATATGTAGGCAATACTGATGAATTATAATCATATAAAAGTAATACTGAATCATTATAATTTGTTTAAAAGTAATGTAATGTTGAATATTACTTACACTTTCTTGTATAATTAAAAAGTTACTGAGATTTATTCACTATATACAATTCACTATACATTTCATAAAAAGATGCAATAATATTTATTTAAATATTAAATTATATAAAATTTGGGAGTGTTTCAATTTTATTTTCCGTTTAGTAACATTAGGAAAGAATTGCACACACACATTTCTGCTTATTTCTTTTATAAATAAAACAATGATCGCAATATTATATGTATATATGTAATTGATTATTTAAAGATGAACATGTTTATTCTATCTTACATATTAAATAATACTTTTGAAATCCCAGGTATATAATTAACCTAATAATAATTAAGAAAATATTTGTAAAATATTCAATATATTATATACAGTTATATATAGCAAAATTTTGATAAAAATTATAATATACTTCAGTTTTTAAGCAGATTTTTAAGTTTTGTAGTTATTATTTATTATTTATTACAAAATGATATTCAATAATCTTACTGCTATTTGTTTTCCTTTTATACAATCAAAACTTTTATTAACTTCATTTGTTAATCAACAGCAGGAAAATTATCTTTAATTAGGAAAAAGTTTACTAAACAATTTGATCCTCACCAAGTTTAAGTGTTTAAAAAGTTTTTTAAATGCTCAAAACTTTTCTCGCGTGTAATTTTCAACGTTGAAAACTAAAAGTGCTTTAAAGGAGCTATTGAAAGTATTTTGGGGAAAAAAAGTAATGATCTAAAGCTTCGAAAAGTTTACAAGGTGTAATAAGTTTACGAAATGTTTTGTAAAAAAACTAATTTACTAAATGAAAACACCAGTCATGAAATAATTATGATTTTAAGTTAATGGTACAAAAGAAACTTAAAAAATAATTGGTTTGAACCATCCTCTTTTATTCACATTTAGTTTACGTTTAAAATAAACTACCAATGAGTTATGCATCAATGTTAAAATCCTTTTCTGTGCATTTTATATCATAATTGTCATTTTATCAATGTTTTTTCTGTTAATAGTGTACAGAGAAAATCATTATAAATTTTTAAATTATTGAACATATTTTTTTTTCTATATATGAAACAGGTATATATTTAGTCTTTATATTTAAAAAATAATAATTTTTAGCATTTAAAAAAACATTAAAAAAAGTTATTATAACTGCGTTTTGTATTTTTTTTTTTATTTTTAAACATATTATATTATGGAATAAGCAGGAAAACTTTCGTTTTAGTTCAAAAAAATATTCTTGCTCAAATGACTGTAATAAATGTTTGAAAATATAAGCTTCTATAAAATATATGAAATCAAAAAGTGGTAATGTACATTTTGCTTCAGACCACTTTAAAAAATTGGCTTGAAATCTACTCACAGCGGTCCAGAAAAGATTTTTGAAATTTCACAAAAACGACATTCTCTTTGAGTAGCCTTGTCACATTTCTCTTAAAAATCCTTTTTGACATAAAAATGCCTTAGAATATTCGCCAAGAAATAAAATAAATGTAATGGAAATAAAATATCGCGCCTATACTTAAACTATAACGTGATTTTTTTATAAAGATGCAACTCGTGATTTTTACTTCACATTTTAGAAATGTGTTATTGAATAGACCATAAAAATGCTGTTACTTGCAATTTTAGAAGAAGATAGGAGTTTCGGAATTTTAGCAACATTTTTTTTCTTTCAATAAGTTGATGTTAAGCTATTTATTATACTTAAAATTTATATATATATATATATATATATATATATATATATATGCTGCTATATATCCTTTTTCATTCCTTGTTCCACTAAAATAATGAATTTCATATTAACACTTTTTGATTTACATATTTAATGCCTTAACCCTGATTTTTTTTTTACTTAAAATAGTCCTTAGCTTCCTGAATTCCGTCGTCAATTTCATATTTTGTCTTATAAATTTATGAAAAAAAGTTTAAATTTAAGCTTTAGCATTAATACATTTTTAAAGCAATTTTTTATTGTTTTGTAATGAGTTATCGATAAAAAGTGAACTTAAATATTATACTAAAATGTTTATTATATTATGCATTATATATGCGAACAATTGTAGTAAGCTTTTAAAGGATTACTAAGTTCGAGAAATAAATATCCCCTCTCTTTCTGTATATAAACATACCATATTTTATCTTAAATACAAAATTCTAAAGAAAAATCAAGATTTTCGGTGCTAAAATTTTAAAGATGCTTTTGAAATTATTTATGAAAAAAATGGATTTTGAATTATGTATTATTTAGAAGTAATAAAATATTATGCAGAAAAACTTAACAATGAAAATAAAAGTAATATATGAAGCATAAAATTATTATGTAACTTTAGTAAACAATTTTAAATGAATCTTGCATGTACTATAAATTTTCAATCGAACATTCTTCCTCTCCCCACACAAAAAAACAAAAACAAAAAAAACTTGTTCACGCACATATCCTTTTCTTCCTATTTCCAAAAATAGATGTGCAGTATGGAATTAAGTTATCTTAGCAGAATAAATGTTACGAAATAACTTGTTTAAACTTTATTCAAGTAAGCTCTACAATAATATAATGCAGCACGATTTAAAAGAGCACAAAATGCTTTGAACTCTTATAAAGTAAGTTAAGTATTTATAGATTTATGTCTCTATTAAGATTAAACATAAAAAAAAAATTCTCAAAAAGAATATAAAAATTTATATAATACAAAAAAAACCGAAAATGATTTTTGAGATGAACTTATAAGAATTATTACAATTATTCTTTTTAAAATAATTTTTGTAAGTCGTGGAAGCTTATATTCAGATATATATAACTTACTATCCCTTAAAAATATTTTAGAAATTATAATTCCCTTAGACGATTTGGAACGAAGTTCGAAGTTTTTTATCATAATAACTGAATTTATTACATACATTACGTATGTCGTTATATGTACACACACAAGCGCACTCGCGTATACATACTCTCTCTCTCTCTCTCTATATATATATATATATGTAATAAATCTCACTAATATAATCCTTTTAAATATCTTTTAATTGTCGATGGTCCATCCCTTCAGGACCAACGTTTTAGTAATAAGTTAACCCGCCGCCTAACGAGAGTATTTTAAACTACACCTGTACACCCACTCAGATCATATGATTTGAGCGGCCTATAAATACCGAGATTCCTCTAGACCAACTCTCTTTTGCTTCTGTATTTTGTCTGCGTAAACATATAGCCGGCTGCAGCTTGTTTTGTGTGCATGTATTGTGTCGTCCTTGTAATGTCTTATGTGTTCAAGATGGATAGTAAAAAAGTTTTAATCAATCACCGGACGCCTTGCCAATCCCAGCCAAAGAAACCATCAACAATAAAGATCATATTATTAAGAAAATCATTCCAACGGCCACGTGTATTACATATATATGTATATATATAACGAGGGTAACTCTTAAAATTTTTGAAATACGTGCAGACGAGAGGTTACAAAAAAAATTAAAGATTTAATTTGAAAATTTGAAATTTTTAACATTGTAGATGATTTTGTATTGATTTACTTCAAGTTATTTAGTAAAGAATAAATTTTAGATGCCAGATAAAATAGAGTTGACTCGAGAACATTATCGCGCTATAATTTCCTTTGATTTTAAAGCGGGATTAAAACAAGTCCAATGCGTTCAACAGCTGCAATTAGCGTTTAATGATAAATATCCATGCTACTGTATTTGGATGGTTTAAAGAATTTTGTACAGAGTTCTCAATTTTCTTCAGGATGAATAACACACAGGAAGACCTCGGTCGGCAGTAACCCCGAATAATGTGTATGCCTTACGAAAAATGTTAAAGTATGATAATTGCTGGAACTACTATATGGTGAAAAGGAACTCAACACTGTATCCGAAGCCATACACAAAACTATTAATGACCAATTACATGCAAAAAAAACTAGTTTGACGTTGCGTTCCTAGTAATCTTAATGAGCACAAAAAAAAAACGGATCTTGTCAGAATCAGTTAAAAATCCTTAAATTGTTAAATGATGGTGGTCACCTCCTCATTTCTAAAATTGTAATGAGTAATAAAACGCGCGTACATATCGGTTTTTGACCTTCCAAAACGTCAAGAAAGCAAAGTATGGGTTTTTGAAGATGATCTTCCGCCGACAATGGTGAAAACCTAATGAGCAATGAAAAAGTTATGTATGCTGTTTTCATCAGAATTACGGAATTTGTCAAAGACATCATGTTGGAAGGATTGAAGATATTATAAGCAAACTGGTATACCACTAAATGTCTTCCAGAAAGTCTGCAAGGAGTGAATGTTAGGGGACTAATGCTTCACCATGACAATACATCGTCCCATACAGCAGCTCTAACATTTAAGTTTCTTAAGCCTAAATTAATTAAAGTGATAGAATATCCATCTTATTTTCTGGATTTAGCTATATGGGACTTTTTATTATTTCTTATCTAACAACTTACGTGGACTTTGTTTTCATTTAAAAGAAGAGATTAATGTGGCTATAAATGCATGTCTTTATCAATTCCAAGAAATGAATCGTTTGAGGCATTTACTAAGTGGAAAATTCGTCTACAAAAGTGCATTGATGCTGGGGGAAACAATTTTGATCACTCCTAAAACTTTGTAAGAATGACTTTAAAAACCTAGGTGTGTATCTCAAAAATTGCAGAGTGACCCTCGTATATATATATAAGCATTTTCAACACAAAATCAAAT
The DNA here is from genome assembly GCA_019973975.1 of Trichonephila clavata. Lineage (NCBI taxonomy): Eukaryota > Metazoa > Arthropoda > Arachnida > Araneae > Nephilidae > Trichonephila > Trichonephila clavata. Next base: position 221,053 of record BMAO01006321.1, on the reverse strand, counting down.
TATTCCTGTAAAACTAATAAAAAATGAATTAAATTGTGAAAAAAATAAATAAAATTTGACTGATTTTATATACAGATATGTTTGAATAAAGTTAATTAGATTTTTCAGTCTTTTGTATTGAATATTTGAATTCAAACAAACTATAGAATGTATTTAAAAGTTCACGTGAAACGTTTTCTTCGGACTATTGTAAAAAAAAACAATGCATGAAAATTCTTATCTACTAGTATGTCTTGGTTTGTTGAATAATAATAATAAAAAATGTATTGACTGGGTGAAGTAATATGTACCGTAAAATCCGGTGTATAACGCACACCTATACTTTCAAGTGGCATTTTTTAGTTTTTAGGCATATTCACTGTGTAACATGCACCCCATTTTTATGATGAAATCTGAACGTAAGTGTAAAATGATTTTATCTGTTGAAGTCATTTATTTGAGGTATTATGCCAGACTTTTGAAGAAAGAAACATTATACTTCTAGAAAAGTAACCCTTTAAATCATAAGGCATGCCATTTAAATGAACTATATTTCGATATGTATAGAAACCTTAATTTTTTATGCTCTCCTCTTTTTTTTCCATATTTATAGCTATGATTTTCATTCTCGGCATATAACGTACACCCGTAAATTTTGATGATGTTAAAATGGTTGGTTGTAGGCAGCTTGATTTAAATAACTTAAATTACTAATTTTATCAATTTAAAGTCAAAGCCGCTTTTTAAAAAACCAAAAGTCCCAAAGAAACAAACAAATTTTAAGTAAATTTTTTTAAAAAAAACTTTAATATATTTTTTTTTATTTTTGTGTAAATTAAGATATAAAATAATTTAAATAATGCTGTAGTTAATTTGTGCTTGAATTAAGAAAATATGTTAAATTGATTATTGGAATGTGAAAAATATATGATAGAAAAAGCTTTTTAAAAGGAAATGACTCATGATAGGAATAGCAGAGATACTAGTTTATATTAAATTACTTATACAAATTGGAACTAAAAGAACTATATTAAAATCAAAATTATTTATTCTGTTCCACTTTAAAAGAAAAAAACAATTAAAAACTATTTACCAATCAATTTGAGTTCAAAAGTGATTTAAAGTTATTAGCTTCAATTAAAAGAACATCGGAAAGTTTTAATTGATGATTAATTTGTTGGGAAATATCTAAATTAATACCTTTCACGAACTACATTTTTTAAAAAGAAAAATGCATGTATGGTACATTTGATATGTATAGTTGTTTATTTATACTTAGATATCCCATAAGAGACCTTCAGATTATTTATAAAATTTTAAAAAAGCTAATCAGAGAATTTTCTTTGCAATATATTACGGAACGTTTTAATAATCAAAGAACACAGTATATTAAAATATTTCAGAAAATACGCTCAAATATATTAAATAAATAGTCTGCCTCATCTGGGCACTTTTAAGTCTATTAAGGAAATTCGTAGGATATATTAACAATTTTTTTCTAGTCTTCAAGAACATGATAAAGAAAAGAAGACAAATTTTAGTAGATATCCTTGCCTTAAATAATCTGAATTCCATTGAAGTTTTAGTTTAAAAATGTATGCCAATAATAATGTAGAATTAATGCATTTCAAATATATATTTTTTTGATTTATGAATACTAAGTTGTTGAGTTTTGTGTAATTTAATTATACCTGTTTCCAAAAAAAAATCATATTCATTACATGAAAACTCTTGATCTTCTAAATATTTAAATTCTAAGCATCAAGTTCAATTGAAAAGAATCTCGTTTGCTTTGTTTTTTATTGCTATAATTATGTATGAAGTAAATATAATATAAATTTATACATGAAGCAGTATTTTTTGTATAAAATCAGCTTAAAATCTCTACCTCTCTACCTAAATCAGCATCTACCTTTTTAAAAGGCGATGAGAAAATATTTTGACAGTAAGTTAATTTAAGTGGGACTTTCTAAGCAAGAAAGAGAGAGTTTTGTATCTTTTTAAAGTTACATCGCTACTTAAAGTGATGTTCATGCTAAAACTATCAATATATAACATAAAAAGAAACATTATAAAAGCGTTACAATTAAATATAAGGACAAATAACATTTACAGATGGTAGCCATGCTTACAGATATATAGAATTTTACGCATTGATTTATTTTTCTAATTTTTACTTATCAATATGAACGGAAAAAGGAAAGAGCCAATAAAAATTTCATTCATTTGAGAATTTGATTTTATCCTATAAATTCAATTCATACGGATAACCTTCCATGGTTAAATCAATAATTAGTGATAAAAATAGAATAAAAATATATTTCCAGAGTAAAATATTGAAACAAATAGATATTGCTTTATGTTTAAATTTTCAAATCGGAACACGAAAATGTATCTAAAATAAAGCAAAAAGAAATTCAGAATGCATTTTTTTGTTTTAATTATGGCGATGAATTAAAAAAAATGATATTTTTTTTAGAATTAAGTTAGTATATTTCTGTACTTTATTATAAATAAATAAATGAACAATACTAGTAAATATTAATTGTTTTAAACGTTCATAAACTCAACTACGAGAAAAATACTAAAAAAAGCTTTAAAGTATGTAATTACTATAATGATATTAATATACAATTAAAATGTGCATATATTAAATAATATATATATACTTATATATACATGTAAATGAATATAGCGTATATATGTTTGTATGCTATTACAAATTTTTGTTTATAAAAAAGTCATTTTCTCCTTTTTTTTACCAAAGCCTTTTTTTCCCTACATATTTCAAAGAGTATGATGAATCGCACTTTATTACGTTAAGCATCTTATGTACACACACTATTTTATCATAACATCATTCAGGATAAGGCACTCCGAAAATTGTTTCATTTCTCCAAGAAAATAAGGCTCTATATTTGGGCGACATTAATGTCGATCTTTCCCGTTGGGCAGCATCCCACCAGGACCAATCTCGAGAGCTTCTTGGGGCCTTCATTATTCAAGGGTCTAAATGACCTCTCATGGGGATGTCCTATTGTGGACGGAGTCCTGCGTACTCGGCCTGCGCATTTTGGTGTCCTCTGATCCTTAAAGCTAAGGATGAGACGATATAAGCCTCCTGGGAAGAAAGGGAATCTCAAATCAAGAGAAATGGATGGAATGGAAGAAATGTCCCTATAGATCTTCCCCAAATATGCTGGCGCTACTTAGAATTGCGGTAGACGTCTCTTACGACCGCGGAAATTTTATGCATTGATGCTGCAGAGGTATTCGAGCTGTATTTTATTTTGATATTCGGTTATAACGTTAATGGAGCTTTTTTTTCTCTTTTACAGCCTTGGTAAACATGTTGTTGTCTGGGTTTAGCTTAACAATGGAAACTAAAGCCACAGCAAAACTCTTTTAGAAATTAATCTGATAGGAAAAATACCCCACCCCCTTTGTATTTCAGCAAAATAGTCAAAATATAAGTTCAATCCTGTTAATCTCTGTTATCATATTAAGTAGTGAATTAGTATTTGGTTCTCCATTCAAGTTAAACAAGAAAAATAAGGGAAATTCTAGAAATTTCAATGCATACATATTGTGTGCTCCGAAAGCTTTTATTAAATTGCGTGTGCTTCGGTTGGTATTTGTTCATGTTCCGACCAATAAATAGTTTTATTTTCTTAATGGTATAATAGTTTTATGATCTTTGGGCTATCATTTGATTTTTATCTATTTAGCAGTGAATACGAATTTTTTTATTTCTAACACAAAACCATTGAATAGGAAAAAAATTTATCTTTCAGCGGAGGTACATAATTTTTGTAGCACAAAATGCGCAATTATATTTCTTAAATAAATAGCTCACTCTTTTAAGTATATTGGCTATTTAAAGTTTTAAAAAGTAGGAGAATGTGCAAATACATTTCACATGCTGGTTAAATAGAAAACTTTTTTTTCTTGTAAATGATGTTAAAAACATGCATACATAATAGTATTATAGATGACAGTAAAATTGATCTAACATAATTAGATCTTTCTTTTAGATATTACTTCAAATCATAGAAGTGATCCATCATTTTTTTTCTGAATTAGGTTATAGTAGAAAACTTTTATGACAGGTGTATTATACTCGCTATTTTAAAATTAATGGATGTCATTTCGGCTCAATCGTAATTCATCCTAATTTAGATATGTACCTGATCTTTGAGATCTGTTTGTGATTTTTATTGACAGGTTTGACTTTATAGAGCTTTTTTAAATAAAGATATATAAAGATAAAATTGGGAAAATTAATATATATCTTTTATAAATATATTAGAAAAAAATTCGTTACCAGAAATTTGAAAGAAATTTTAACTTTACATAAAACTCTGATTGCATTGATTCTTAAAATTTCGAAATACACACTAGATGGCAAATATATATATATATCTACAATGTCTTTTGAAATAAGAGTTATTTAACTTCTACGTTTTGTAAAATTTTAAGACTATGAAGGAAATGTATGAGTTTAATAACAATGAAGATAAATTACAACCTCAAAGCATAATTAAAATGCTCTCCCCTTTATTATTTATCTAGTTATATAACAAATTATTTAAAAATATTGTTTGCTGATAATGCTAAAATGCTAAGTGTAAAAGATTTTGTGAATTTGCATATTTCATATGTGTTCATAAAAATATAGAGATTATTTATAGTATATCAGACAAATTGAAATTTCTCTTAGTAATATTTTGCTTATTTATCATAAGTATATAAACTTATTCTTGTATAAGGTACAATATAATTAATATCTAGATTTTCGAAGAATTAGATTTTAAGGAATGATTGAAATGAATTTAAAGAACAAATTGCTTAGAGATATTTTCCCGAATTGAGTACAATATATCAGAACAACTATCATTTAATGGATATGCTATTCGATATTTATATTTCAAAATATATGAATACTGAATCGGGAAGCAATTGCAAGGTGTCATTTTAAGATATTTTATCGGTTATTTTTTTTAATATTATTTGGAACTTGCGTATTATACCGTCGGCCGATTTCGTCAAATTAAAAGACCTTACCAAATGGCGACGTACATAGTCAGTTGTAGAAAACGTTTTTGCGCACGCTCAAGCACAATGGTAATAATTTGTGGGCAGAATTTGGCGATATCTTATGAATTGGTGATTTCTTTTCGTTTGGTTAAATTGGCCAACGGTATAATACGCACACGTATCTATGTTCTTATACATTCATTTATTTTTGAAACTAAAATCCATGTACCATAAATTAAACATTAATTAAAATAATATTTTAAACATTAATTTAAGCAGTTGGAGTTGGATGTTCTTTTCCAGAACTTACTGTTTAATTTAAATTACAAATATTTTTCTTATTCTTTTGACTTTAAAATTGAATTTTTGAATATTTTTATAAAGAGTTTGCATTTATTTCCTGTTAATTAAAAATGTTTTGAACCAGAAAATATTTTTCGTACAATAAGGAATTGCTTAAAACTCATATGACAGACATGACATTAAACTATTCGATACCATTAAATACCATATTCAAAATTTACATAGCTGCAAATTTTCTTAAAATTAATGCTAATTTTTTAATCAATAATCACCTTAATTATAGCTTTTGTACAGTCTATTTGTACTTAAATACAGCCAAATTGTTAAAAGGTTGTTTTGCAAAATAATGTAAATACGTTTTCCAGATGCGTAATTACGCAAGTCTGTTTGTCTTAGAGATAAAGGGCCCAGTTAACTGGTGCTTTTAACTTATGTGGATAATTACTGTGAAACTATCTTAGGCATGTCATATTCAATTAATTAATTTTTTTAAAAAAATTGGCCAAAGAACTATAAAGATATCATTGCTTAAGAAAATTGTGCTTTAGAAAAAGCTCTCTTTTTAGAACATCCACTAAGAACATTTACTTTATTGAAAAACAATAAACGCGGTTCTACTCAAGAATTTTAAATGACGTTATATCATAAAGAAGGGATTCTCTAAACATTTTAAAATATTTATCTAATTTTAATTTCGTTGATGTCCTGTTGATTTCAAAATTATAGTTGAACATATTTGGGCATAAGATATGCAAATTTTAGATGATCTTAAAGTTAAAAAAAATATTTTATGTTTCTTCATCTTAGGTTTAAGAGTTCATTATTTTTATGCACATTAATATAATTAATAAAAATATAAAGAAAAAATCAGAGCATTTTAAAATTATGAATTTTGTTTGAAAACTAAATTTAAAACATGCAATCTAGCGTTTAGTCTAATATTTCGTATTACTTAAAGCTCACAATCTTAGAGTCGGAATTTTCAACGGTTATAGTCATTAAAGTTCTTATAAGATAACTTTTAAAAGAACTTAATTTTTAAAAAAAGAGATAAATTTTTATTAGAAGTGAAAGCTGAAATTATGAACCTTTATAAATGTTGTAAGCACTTTGTAAAGTATTTGCAATGAAATACTTCTTAATATATATCTCTACGCAAAAAATACTAATATAAAGATTAAATTTTAAAATTTTACTAACTTTGAAAAGTTTGTTTAAGCAAAAACGGAGATTATTATTAAAAAACAATTTAAATTTTGCAAAAGGTTATTAGTGACCTATCTAACGTTTTAATAAAATATGTTAGATTAAAAGATTACTTCTTCCTGTTTCAGATTTATGTGCACATACCACATCTCTGATATATTCAAGAGTTCATTTTTCAAGAAAAATTTTATTACTTCATTTACTAATATACAAAGTATTGATCAAAACAAAGCATTAAAAACATATCTTGATATTTTCTAACATATTTCACTTTATTACTAAGTAGTAGTTTTATTTAAAATGTTTCAAAAATCCCTTAAATATAAAAGATATCTCACAAAAACTATTATTATTTATTTATTTTTATTTTTTTCCATAAAAAAATGAAAGTTAATTCACTTATTGAAAAAATGGAACAAATTTTTTAATGTATCTTTAGTTTGAAGAAATTAAAATTATTGTTAAGCAACTCAAAGCGAATGCTTCAATTTTTAATAAAATAAGGTATTGTAAATTTATACTTAATATCCAGTGTTTACTTCCTTTTGCTTTGAGTTTTTAATATCTAATATGTCAATCAAGTAGTAAGACGTTATGGAAATACATTTTTCAAAACACATTTCGTTTTCTGCTTATCAGTGACAGAGACGACATAACGAGATAAAAATTCCTGGTTTTTATTTAGGTGTACACACATTGTGTGTGTGAATGTTATTTACCTCGTCAAATATTTCTTTACACATTTTTAAAAGAAAATGAGAAAAATATTTATATTTAAAATCGTTGTAGATTGCTCTTCAAATATATAACCTGATTAGGTATTTATTTATTTAACTTAGGTATATATATATATGTTATATATATTGGGTTGTTCGGAAAGTAATTTCTTTTTTTTTTGTGGAAATGAAAGACAGTTTTCGTATAATAAACAAATACGTTATTAAATTATATATTGGCCGTTCTGGTCCAACACCTTTTGCTATCTTTCTGGTAATAGCATAATTCCACGCTCATAAAATTTTTGGTCTTTGCTGGCAAAAAACTGATCGAGGTGGTTTTTGACCTCCTCATTTGAGGTGAAGGTTTTACCGTCTAAAAAATTTTGCAGTGACCGGAACAAATAATAATCCGATGGTGCCAGGTCTGGAGAATATGGTGGGTGTGGCATTGTATCCCATTCAAGCTGTGAAAGCTTTTGGCGAGTAACCAAACTTGTGTGAGGTCTCGCGTTGTCTTGGTGAAACAATACACCTTTCCTGTTGATTAGTTCTGACCTTTTCTGTTGAAGTGCATCATTTAGTTTGTCCAGCTGATGACAGTAGACTTCCGAATTAATCGTTGTGTTATCCGGTAAAAGCTAAAAAAAAACAACGATTCCTTTAAAATCCCACCAAACAGACAGTATCACCTTTTTTTGGTGAATATCGGCTTTGGAAATGGTTTGAGCCTGTAAATCTTTTTTGCTCCATGACCTCTTGAGTTTGACGTTGTTGTATACAACAATTTTTCGTCCTCAGTGATGATGCGCTTCAAAAACGGATCATTTTCGTGACGTTTGAGAAGCGAATCGCAGACGTCAATGCGGCGACACAGATTTCTCTGTGTGAGAACATGGGGAACCCATACATCGAGCTTCGAGGATAATCCCAGGCCTTTCAAGTGGTCATAAACTATTGAATTTGATAAATTTAACCTCAATCCGATCTCACGTGTTGTTATTCGCCGGTTCGCATCAACTAATGCCTTTATCGCGTCTTTATCAGCTTCAACCGACCTTCCCGAACGTGGTGCATCTTCGATATCAAAATTGTCGGATCCAAATTTAGCGAACCAGTTCTGGCACTGACGTATTGTCAACACACCTTCTCCATACACATCGGTCAATTTCTTTCGGGCTTGAACAGCATTTTTACCCTTTCTGTAGTAAAACAGTAAGATATATGTCGAAAATCTTGATCGCTCTCCATATTTAAAAGGGCAACAACCAAAAATTACTGCGTAGAATTAATTGGAATTTTTCACACACAAGCCTTGCTATATGAGCTGTCAAAGCATATAAAAATTATATTGCTTAAATGTGAAGTTAGGTGCAAAAAAATACAATTAAATCCTCTGTTGGGAAAAAACGAAATTACTTTCCGAACAACCCAATATATATATATATTATATATATATATGTGTGTATGTGTAATTCAGAATCCCTTCAAAATTTCAGTTATGCAATTTATATTTCTTAAATTCTTACAGAAATATTACTTTAACTTACGTTAGATCTCATTATTTTAACAGGTACAATTAGAAGAAATTTACTTGTTAGCTTTATATGAGAAACCGTTTCAATAAATTATGCTCCCAGCAATATTTTTGACAAATGTACATTTTTGAAAGGCAGTTTTTTCCCCCTTTCATTTTCATTGCTGAATTTAATAGTAAATTTTGAAACGTCAGCAATGCGCATAAGTAAAATAAAAAATAAGATTCACATATATATACATACATATTGTTTAAATTATTTATATAGTTAGAATCTTAAGAAAATAATGGTGCTTTACTGTAAGCAATTTTGATTAAGGAAGGCTGTTAATTTTTGAATAAGTAGGGTTTAACACCAATTTTGAAGCTAAGCAACCTTTCTCTTTTCTGATTATAATACTGCGAGAAATCAAACTGAAAATAATGAATATAAGTTAAAAAAAATTTTAAGAAAAAGGTCACTTGCCCATTATATATATATATATATATAATAGTTAATTATCAGTATGAACAAAGATTGACATCCACATTTATTTGGTATATAAGAAGTGAGAGTACAATCTTCGAATTTAAAATAATTTTCATTTCTATTTATGAACTTATAATTCACATAAATTTGAATGATGTCATTCTCGCACATACGATTGCAAAATAAATATCTTAGAACATTTCGTATAAGAAGTATAAAATATCTGAAATATACTTTATTAAATACTTACATAAATCTCGTTTAGGAATTTTCAAGTTTTTAAATTAACACTTGAAAAATTAAACATTTTGTTTTTTCTACTGAACTTTCAAAATAAAAAAAAATATTTGCCTATATACCTGTTTTACTGTACGCAGGTTACAATGATTTAACGTAATTTATATATATACACTAGAAATTATCAACTGTGTCTAGAAGAGTTTAGTTTCTGTTTTGAATAATATATATACATATTTATTGTTCACTATATAAGGAAACTACTATATAAATTAATAGAATGAGTGTAACGCTATATGATTTTTTTTCGCATAAAATAAATATTTAACATCCATTCAAAAATATAATCAATTACTAGGAAAAAAGTTCTCCTCCGCTTCCTTGAAAATAAATATTTACATTTTATACACGGATATAAAATTTGACAATAATCCAGCACAAATGTAGGAGATTACGCTAAATCAATAACTCTTTAAGTGAAGAAATATGCGTCTGCTGAAAATAAGTTTTCACACTATTTTTCCAGATATTTTATTACACTATACTTAGAAATATTTTTGGAAAGAAAATTCTATAATACCTGATATATATACATACATGTAATTTGAAAGTGACAAGAGAAGTAAAAATTTGATATTTAAGAAAATATTAGAAGGATCAAGTACTAGAAGATGTTAATTGCCTTTTTAGAAACTAAGAATATTTAAACCAAGCACTTTTTGATAACCTCTTCCAGCGTTGAGTCAAAAGAATATTTTTAAATCGTTAAATAACTTTACAACTCTTATCACGATACGTTGTTTTTTTAATTCGAGTTGCTCCTGTCATTAATTTTTTTAAATCCACTGCAATTTATTACATGTTTCTAGAATAATAAGGAAACTTACATAGGAGGTTTTTCTCATAGAATTATTTCAATCCCAAAATTTAAGTTTTACGTGAAGTATTTCTTCGAAAAGATCTCACTGTGAAGTTATGCTCTCTCACTTTGTACATCAATGATTTAGTTCCTATTTCAATCCCACGATGCATTTTTAATTCATACGAAATCCTTTAAAAAAGTTTTGAAAATTTAAAAGCTCTTAGAATAGTTAGCAAACAATTCGCAAGTAATATAATTGCAAATCAAAATTAATTGTTATCAAATGAAAATCAAATATCTCAATAAAATATGTTCACGTCTTTCATTTTTTGTTTCTTGTACATTATTATCTTTCATAAAAAGGTTAACTTTTTTTTTCAATCAGTACGCACAACTATAAATATCGTTCTAGGAGCTTAACATTTACATAATTAACTTTGTATATCATTAATATTATTTATAATGAATTCTTGCTCTGGCATTTTAAGTTTAGATAAATTCTACAATCCAAAAGGGAAATCAAAGTTATCCTAAGTAATGAATTAATCTCTCTGATACTATAAATTACATTTAGTACGAAAACATCATGAGGATTTGGATTTGATGCAACCAAATCGATTGAAAGAAATTAGGATTCCTGTAGGAAAACTACACGTTTCGCAAACAACGAATTGTCTTAATATGTATACCCTGAGGATGAGGGTTTGTGTTTTAAATTAGACAATGATTTCTTTTGAATTTAAATTAAGTACGCTTGCTAAAACTTTAATTTTAATGTGATGGTTAGGAATGCGGAACATTTAAGATTAATAGCAGCAAATTAAAATACTTAATTGCTTGAAGAGTTTGGGACCCACTAACGTACATTTCGTTTGCGATTAGGGTTATTTCCAATACTTTTTAAATGTTATTGCGTGCTAAATTTAATAGTAATTACAATGTTTGAATTTCCATTGATTGTATTGCTCAGATCAAAGAGTATTACTTGATGAATGTATAATGGTAAATAACTTTTAGTTGGGTGTAATAATAATTATATAAATTATGATGTAATGTTAATGTAAGTTTTTTTTTTCATTAGTAAACTTATATTAGTGTGAATAAGTGAGAATAATTTTTTATTATAAACTTGTCATACATGATGTTGGCAGATTAAAATTATAAACTTTATTAGACCTGCTCTACTCTAAGAACTATGTTTATACAAATGTACATAATTATTAAATTCAAATTTTAGAGGAAAGCTTCCAAAAATTAAATGTACCGTATTATTCATTTCGACATAACATGTTTTGATCCAATGAATTGAAAAATAAATAGTATTTGATGGAATAATATTTTACTCAATATTCAAATTAAAATGTTTATTTTTCAATAACAATTCATAGCAAGATATTTTAGTAAGATATTTACGATCAACATTTTGTAAAGTATGAAGATTTGAGAAGTTAGGTTAATTCTAGCATGGAAATTTATAGAGGTTTAAGCTATTTCTATTCTAATGAGTACTAATATGGCCATTATATTTGTCTCAAACAAGATTCTTAGCGGAGTAAAGTGTTAAATAATGTTTTCATATATTTATTACGGAAGTATAACACATCTATTCTTACATTAAATATTTTAGAACACAATACCTCATTACATTTAACTGTAGTATGTGGAGATAAAAATTGCAATTTAAAATGTATTTGTCAATGATTATGGTGATAAATTAGCCATTCTGATGTCCAAAACAATTTTTGTAAATCAGTTAAGAATGTGGCTTATTAAATCACTAAGTGGATTTTTAAATCCTTTTCTATCCTTGAAAATTTTTTAAAAAATAATTCAGCTTATTTGACTTTAATTAAAATTGGTGTCGGGGCACATTTTAACATTTCATTCCTTTTAAATTTCCAGACATTTTAAATAGAAAAGTCCTAGTTTTTAAAATATTTTGCAAAGACTGTAACCTAAGACGTAAAGAACCAGCTTTTTACAAGATTAGTATCTACATAGCAATAGTAATAATTTCCTTTCTGAAGTCATTCACCAGAAACATTGAAATTGTTCATGGTACCAAACATAGTAAGATTTGATTCGAAAGATTCCAATATTATTTCGAGTGATATCTTTTTTTTTAAAAACAACCTCAGAATGATGGTGAAGATTATTCAATTCAATAACAGTGGTTCTTGAGATTCTGAAAAAAAAAGTTTTCTTTTTAAGAAGACTCTTCAGACTTCTTTATCGATTTTCAAAACCGTTTCAGGATTTTTTTTTTGTCTTTTTAAAAAAAATCAAAATTTGTTTATTGATTTGAGATTGCTTACTTATATTTACTTTAAATTATCGTAGTACGGCATGAAGATTTAATTTTCAAAATTATCTTGTTTGTCTATTCTAAAGGGGTTTCCTACAAATTAAAATGTAAATAAAAACGTTTTGAAATACATTTTTTTTTAAAAATTAAGGAATAGGCCATGATTTACAACAATATTCATCCCAGCCTTTCCAGTATTGATTCACTAAATAAAAGGAAGAAATTTGAGGACAAAATATTGATGAAATTATATAATGCAATTACAAATTTATCCATCATGTTAGTTTCGAATATTATTTTTCAAAAAAATCACTCATTATGAATCAGGCAATGTAAATTGATACTATTTGAAATACGAGATACAAGAATTTTTAAATTCTTAACCAATATGAATTCAAGTTTTAGTTATGTAAGAATCATAGGAATTAAAATTTATGAGTTTATCACTACATCTTCTTTCTTCTTTTCGAGAGGTTCTCTTTAAATGGATTCCGTTTCACGTATGCATCTATGGTAATGAGGCATTATGATAAAAGAAGGAGCTAATGAGCCATTGCTCGTCCCTAACTTAAAAAGCTAAACTTAAATTTTCAAAGAGAAAAGTATTTTCTGTTTGGAAATACTTTCGAGGTTTAAAAAGTCAATTAGTGACGATTGGCATTGTCACCCTTGATTTCCGAGATCTTATCTTTGCCTGAGGCTTGACAATCAAAACCGTCATGCTCGTTCACCACCAAAGCTCGCCTTGGACTTTTTACCAGTGAATATGATCGGGAACCTAATTTAACTTTGCTAAATAGCGGAGATTTGCAACATCAAAAACTACATGAAATTCTAGTAAGCTTAAAATATATCACTAGTATGTGTCTTTGGAGAATGAATTAAATGACTTTTTGTATATCAAGTTGATACAAATTTGAAAGTAAAGAAATGTGGATTAATACTAATGGCCTCTGGAGTGGGGTCTGTATCAAAATTCCTTGGTGGTTCTATTTTTTCTTTAACATTTTATGATTTTTGTTTTCACATATTGGGGCCCCTTTAAATCAGAGCCCTGTATCGTTGATATGCCTGATGCAGTGGTAGCAACGCCCCTGATTAATACGCAAATATCAACGATGAAACTTTAATACATTGTGGTAGAAATATTTTAAGTTCTCTCTGTGTTTCATCTTTTCTTTTTTTCAATGTATAAGAATAAACTCACAAATACATCAGATGTTAATTTAAAACTTATGGATTTAATATTGATCCAAAATAAAAGCAGATTATTCCTATAACGTTTGCTTGGAAGGAATGTACAATTATTTTTAGCTAATGCTTTTTTTAAGAAACAAATCTAGGTTGTTGTTTTTTTAGCTAAGCAATTTTTTTTATTTGTAAAACAAAGGTAAGTGCTTATTCTCTGAGCAGCATTATAATATTGTAGCTTAATGTTTTTAGTAAAAATACATTTCGAAAGGATAAATGGATGATTTAATAAAAATGAAATGAAATAGGTTTTTCAATATCCATGGTGAGTGAAATAAAAAATGTGAATTAATTGTATTAAAGTAAAGTAAACAGAAAAAGACATTAAAAGCATTAAGGTAAAGAAGAAAATCCCATTAGCTCTATCGTTTTGAAAAAGCGCATTTCATTATGCTGCTAAGCATTTATTAAAAATTAGTTTTAAAGAAATTGTATTTCTTAAGAAATAGATTCTTTTATGAAATAAGTTATCATTTTTTAAATAAAATTAATTTTTTCAATAATTTGGTTAATATAAATATCCCATGCATACTATCAATGTAATCATTTTGAAGAGCGTTTCAAACGTATTGAAATGTTTTTCAGCATAATGTAGCTGTAGATATTTAATTTAATTCAATAATAAATAGTAATATATACAAAAATATTTGTTAATATACTATACAAACTAATTTCGTCAGTTCCTTGGAACTTTTAGTTAATCTCCAGCTTTAACTCTTTTAATTTTTTTTCAACTTCAGACATAAGGGAAAAAGTTTATGTATTTTAATTTTATTTTTAAATAAAATTCTAAAAGCTTTCGGATAAGGTTTCTATGACACAAATATGTCAGAAATTAGGAATAAGTTTTTGAAACTTATGAGATCATAAAAAGGAATACCTGTTTCAAATTAACTACAGAAATTCACGAAAAAAACTTAAGGATATATATTAAAAACTTAAAAGACAAACCAACATCCAAAGGAAAAATGATTATCGAATAATTGCGTTAGATTAAGTAATAGTAAGTTAGTACTGACTCAAATTAGCTGGTTAACACAATATGCAGCAGTGAACAAAAATCCCCAATAATGGAATTGTTTATTTTGTTGGACAATCACTTTTAACATTTCTCTTCTAGTATAAATTCTAATGTTCTTTATTAATGCCTGGGAAACTTAACTTCTTTTTTACATCTTAAGGGTTGAAGTAAGTTTCTTTTAGACAAATGCTTACAAATGTTTAGACTATTCTCAGAACATTTTGAATTAGAGTAAAAAAAAATAACAAACAAAGTTTAGCTTTATTATAATTTTTATAATGTATTTTACATTTCCTTGCTAATTTGAAGTAATTACTTTTTGCATAAATTTAAATCATTATTAAAAATTTGTCAGTAAAATATATTTAAAATAATTTCAAGTATAACTAGAAAACATCTGTTAATTTTTTCTGTAAAGAAGTATACAGGATATTTGTCCCCTTATGATTATGCTATTATAATATTCAATCCTGATTGTGAAGTGAAAATGTGTTTATATGTTCCTTGTATTAATTAATTATGTTTTACGCTTCAAAAATTAGCCAAGTGCTTTAATTAAACTAACATATTATGTCAAGTTAAGTTACTTATTGCATTTATAATATTAGACCTTATAAATTCAGAGCTTCAAGAATATGGTTGTATTTTCTTTCTGCATATTTTGCTTTTAGCCTGTTTAGCATAGTAACACACTAGTATGTTTATTAGGTCATTTAATACAGGTGGCGTATCATCCACCCTTACAAGAAAGTTTCATAATCACTTAAGCCGTAAAAAGTGGAAGAAAAACTAGTGCCTTAAAGCTTACCCATAAAAATTCAAATGAAAAACAAAATAGCTAGAGCTCTTATCACTACAAGTTCAGATTTAGAAAATCAATCATTCTTTTTTTTTATAAAGCCGCATCCACTTAGAAGAATCATTATTTAAAATATGCCTACATTAGTCAGAAGCACAGATTTCTTAAAATTTTACACATTAAAAAAATACCAGCTGTGTAACATTAGTTTATCTGTAGCTTAATAATTTCAGGGATATATTTTATAAAATGTTTCATGTATATGAAAGTAGCTTCTTAAGCAGGACACTTTAGGTTGGCATTGCTATATAAAACTATGCCTTGATAAAAATGTTTACTAGCACAAAAATATGTTTTTATCTTAAATATTCTAAAGTAATATCTGATTGATTCAAATGAAAAAAAAAAGAATCAGCAATATTACATAATTATTAGAGGAAATTCATCGAACTTAATTTACCGAACATATTATTGAAATAATCTACTAATTAAAGACAGTTCCATGAGAAGTACTTAATAACTAAATATTTATATTAATATTCAAGTAAAAATAATAACGTAACATAAAATAGTTCATCCATATCTTAATATATATTAGAATACACAATATATATATTTCAAAATGTCTGCTTAATTATCTTTTAATGTTATACCTTAATATTTTGGCTTGTAGGGTTAGTAATAGTAAACCTCAAGACGTTCAGAAAATAAATTTTTCAAAAGCATTTTTAAAAGTATGAACATAATATTCGGAATGTTTAAAGATTATTACATCGAAAGCTAGCATTAATTAATGTGGGATTATTAAAAAACGTATAAGTTAGTAATACTTTTAATTTGCAAAAAATAAGCAAACAGAATTGCCATTAATTTCTTTGGGAATTTCGTTGACTGTTTCTTGCTTTATTAGCGTCTCACCAATAAGTAACAAGAGATATATTAGTAACGAACCTTGCAGTTTTATACCATTGTGAATATAATGAGGATGACACCTTCATAAGCGCGCTCAACTTTTGTTTGGATATGGAAATAATTATGGATTTTTTCTATCATCAGAGGTTATATAAAACGTAATTTTTGTTCAACAAATGATGAATTAATAATACAAATTTTTACAGTCAGTTTGTGCTACTTGATGTATTTACTAGAGTAAAAGATCACAAAAAATCCTTTTTTTCTGACAAATGTAAACATGTTTTACGTAGCATTGCTATCAATACTGATCACAATTTACTTAAAGAGTTATCTTATACGAACTAGTGAAAAAGTACTTGGGTGGAAAGTCACGGAATTCAAAAGAATTACAATTTTACGTTTAGCTGTACTGACTAAAAGTGTCAAGATATTCAAAGACAAACATTAGTACTGTTGTAAACAAGGCAGCAGTGTTATTTAATGATGAAATAGCATGGATATTTTGAAGCATCTTATTTTTCGGTTTTAAATATGAATATTATTTATTAAGTTAAGGTATTTAACATAAAATGCTTGCAAGGCCTTGAGAATGAAGAAAAAAGTCACAAACAAGTATTTTACGGAAAAAAGAAAATCAAACATCTGGAAAGTAAAAAGGAAGTGTTTTTTTCTATTTTTTACTTAATTAAAACTCAATCTTTAAACTTGATTTTATTAGATTCAATTTTTTCTCAGTTTCACATTAAATTTTTAGAAAACGAAATGGTTACCCAGCTATGATATTGTACATGTGTAATATATATTTCCAAATCTTTATCCAGTATGCTTCTATTTTTTTTAAGTGGGAACTATATAATTTATTCTGTAGCATAATAAATTGAAAAAAATGTATATTAAACATTTGTATGGAAAGCAATGCTTAAAAAGAAGATAATTTAAAATGTGGAGTACACAAAATAAAAGCAATTATAGTTTCAATTTGATACAATAATATAGGATCTACTATTCAGCTTTCAAAAGTTATCTCTTGGGAAACAGAAAAGAAGCTGTCTTATTTTTATAATTTTTGTGTTCATATATTTTAAGCTATTTAAGAGAACATTAACTTGTAGCAAAAGAAAAAAATATTTCGATGCTTTAAAATGTTGACTTAACTGTACACAATGCAATAAATCAGGTTAAAATGAACAAAATTAACTGCTTTAGGAGAAATCAAAAATCTTTTTTGAATATTTTATTTTAAAATATCACATAGAAATATGTCCACTTAAGTAAGAACTATTATATAAAATAGCTTTCCTTTATAAATAGGAAAATATTGTATCAATTTGTTTCAAGTTCTCCTCTTCTATATTCCATTTTTAAAACAATAAAATGAAATAAAATCTGCTGTTTTGCAAAGTTTTTATCAGTTTAATTCAATAAAATAATAATTATGTATATAAATATTAAATAGTGGGTCTCTTTATGATATTATTAATCTGACATCTTAGTTATTGCTCCATTTATATAAGCAAACATTTTGTGTGACAAGAAACTTGTATAGTTTTTTTTATTTGCATTCTAGACATAAACTTGTTGCAGCATGATTTATTGCATATGTTCGTAAACTGCGAGTCATTAGTGAAAAGAATGTGTTTTTAAATAAATTTCTTTGTGTGATTTGCTCTCATTTTTTAAAATCTTATTGCACAGTCATGCATTAATAGTGTTTAGTTTATGGTATTACACCAACGGATTGAATATGTTGAAAAAAATATTTTTTTAATTGGAATTTTTATTACTTTGCAAATAAAAAGGGCTCAAATTTTGCTGAAGAAGAATAAAAATTTATCTCAACTTGATGACAGCATTTTTTTCTTTAAATTCTCTAAAATTTTATGACGCAATATCTTCAACATAAAATTTTTTTCCCCATAAATCATTCATAAAGCGTATAAAATTAAATCAGGCTCATTAATACTAATAGTAATTTTTCTTGGTGGGATAAAAACTGTACACAAACTGTCAAATTTAACATGGTTTTTATACAAAATTGAAAACGAAAATAATATGCAAATTTCTTATATTTTTAACTATTTTTACTATCCTCTTTTGAAATTTCACTTGCTATATATTGTATATCTTTTATAATTTTGTCTTTTGAAATAAATGAATATTTTTAAAAAGATACAATTGGATAAAATAGATTTCTGTTGACCATAGTTGCAAAGAAATATACTATGCTGTATTCTGTGACTCATCGGCTAGAAATTTTTTAATTATTCTTAATCATATTAAATTTAGCATTAAGATGCAATGTATAATATTTAAGCAGCTAGTAAATAAGTAAATGAGTATTTAAATACAATCAATGCATTATTTTCTATTTTTGTTTGCTATTTATTTTCTTAATTTCTTAAGGCAGAGACTCTTTAATAGATGTTATTATTGATTTTAAATATTTAAGAATAAAAAATATTCAAATCTTAAAACTCACCTTTTCTCTACCAAAGTTATACTCTTAATAAAAACTTTTTAAATAAATATATGCTATTTAATGAAACTAGTTTCATTCAGACAAGAATATCAACAAACACATACATTATTATGACCAAAAAAAATCACTGACTGAATACAACTTTTATAATAATTCAGCATTAGAAAAAATACACAAAAAAGTGAAAAATGTAGAGAATAAGCTAGCTGAATATGTAAATATTTATAGTAATTTTCAGTATATCTTATGCAAATCGCATGTGTGAAGTGCATTGGAAGTAAGCTTTGAGCTTACTTCCATTATAAATAAAATATTATCTTACATAAAGCACCATCCTCATTAATATTATCAACACCACTACTCATTGTCGTATCCAGGCATATTTATGCGTTTTTGTTTAATAGATGAAGATAGAAAATTAGCAGTCGGTATCATTCTCACGTGCATTTTCAACTACGCAGTTCTAATCTTTAATGATCTTAGAAATTACTCGGAAAAATTTAAAGAGGAATTAATCATACAAACTTCACTTAAATGAGGATATTATGTATAAAATGTTTTGAACACATGCAAGTGTGTACTGAAAAACAATTCAAAAAATAAATTATACCATTTGTTTCTGTATAGAATAATGAAATGAGGAGACTAAATAATGTTGTGTGTAAATAATGTTTTGTGTAATTTAACTTTTAGTGATTTATTGCTTACTTATACTCTAAAAATTATGCACAAGATAATAACCCATTTTTGGAAAATTATTAGTAAAATTTTTTTAAGCAAAGGCACGAAAAATGGTGTATTACTAAAATTTGTACGTTGACAATTTTATTTAAAACACACAGTGTAAGAAAAGTAGAACATTATTTTACTATCAAAAATAATAATTGAAGAAGTTGAAAAATTAAGGTTATAAGTGCAGTCAAATACTAAAAAAATTGAGTCTCTTTATTTAGAGTTCACAAAAACTCAACTAAAATTTTTCACTTACCTTTTTTCTTTAGTATTTTACAACAGCCACAACCTTACTTAATAGTTATTTTATTAAGAAATGCCTGGAAGAAAAGATATATCAATAATTTATTGTATAATATTTCAACTAGATCCAATTAAAACGTGACGTGATACGACTCCCATAGACAAATTTTAAATATAAGCTGTCGCTTTAGATTTAAACCCCAGAGTATTTTTTTTTATTTTACTTCTAACAGACGAAGATTAAAAACTGAAGCATTGTATTAAGAAACTTCCAAATGTATTGGATATTCGAGGCTGCAATATAAAAAAATATGAAACATTAAAATTATTACTACTAAAATTGACAAAAATTATTTTCACTTTACAAATTTGACAAAAATACCCAGGCATGCAGTAGGAAAGGCCAATTTTCGGGAAATTTGAAACTTTTGGTATGGTAAATCTCGTAAATTCGCAACTTAATTTGGTCTCAGCTAATTTATAAAACTAATAAATCGCTTAACATAGAAACTTCTTTATCAGTCAAATTGGAACGTACTAAAATATTGAGTGTTCAGATGCTTTGGAGATTATATGTTTATATATCTGGTGGTGCCATAAATTTTAATATACAGTTAAAAAGGAATTAAAATTTTAAAAAAATTGTAATCAAATTTAAAACTAAATCTTCTTGAAAATTTATTTTACTTTTGAGTTTCACATTTTGTCAAAAATGACAATCTTTTGACATCACAGATACATTAAGTCTCTTTGGTCAATCATTCTTTCAGACATGCCCAACCTCCAAATGAATTTCCAACGCTGCTTTTCTTAAGAAAGCTTAAGAATGTGAGTTAACACACACACAAACTGGATGTCATTTTTGGCACATCCTCCGTCCAATACTGACCACAATTTAAAGTCGATTGGATTTAAATCACTTTAATTAGAACTACAATGTATTTGTTCTGAGAAATCAAGAATATTTTCTTTCAACCACTTCTGGTTCAAATTCGTCTTATGAACATGGATAGAATCCTGTTGAAAAGTAAAATCGTTTCCATTGAAAAAGTTGACATTCAAGAACTTCATTATTGGTTCTATGATAGTGTTTTGATAAGCTTTTGGTGGGGCTTTCAAGCTTCTTTTTCAAAAATGAATCTCTCAAATCCGTTTTAGCTGATTACTGTAAATTATTACAGAAGCCGGACGAAATGCTTTCAGTGCGTATTTTTTCCTCTTTTTTAGCTTTTCAGGCACTCTTGTTGTCATTCTGATGTTATAAGCGTGCCACTGTAACAGTGTTTTTGCCTTAAGGTGCCTCCGGTGTTTTAATTACTTTGTAAGATAATTGCCAGTTATTGTTCTATAACCTCTTGGTTTAAGCTCGTTTACTTTGTAGTACATTGTTCATTTTGCCATATTCATCTGTTTACTAAGAATAGTCTTTTTTTGACAAGGAGTTTGATCAATCATCTCTCTGACTGCTTTGACGATAGCCGATGTTCTCAACCAGCTCGGGCGATCGCATCTACTTGCAATGCAGTTAGTTTCACACAATCTTTTATTTGTTAGATAAATACTAAGATATCTGTAAAAGGTTAAGGGTCTTATAAATCCCATGCGAGATATTACTTTTTTGATACAGAGAAACAACTGCCCATATTCTGTTTTGTATTCATTCTACGGTAGCTGATGGCAGTGAAATAAATCTATGAATACAATATAATTTTCAAAAATTATACAACTTTTTAAAATAAAATTAGAATACTAGGTTTAAGATTAGTTTGTTATGCTATTAGTTTGTTTGTTGCAGAATAGTAGCAACACGTAAGCTACTATTCTGCAAATATATAATTTTCTTCAATAGAAAGATCATATTAAGGGTCTGATGCAAGTATGATTGGTGTAAGATAATGGAAACCAATTACATTCCAGAGAGCGAGAATTTATTTATGTTATGTCATGTAATTTTCTTTGTCTGTAAAATAGGGCATAGTAAGAAATCATTTCTGAAAAGTGTTTACAATTTTATATATGTATAAAATATATTAAATGTTTTTAATTTCTCAATATATAGCATTATAATTTAAAACAATCCTAACGGATAATGCTAAATTTGTCTAATACAAAATATTTTTTTCCAAAGAACTGAAATCAACTTATTTTCATAATCTACATCACTCAGGGCTAAATGTATGCTTTTCCAAAATGCAACGGAACATCTTGAAGATCCTATTCAAGTATGCTAATATATAAATACTGAGCGTAATCTAAGATTTGGCATTTTCAGTTTTAAATATCTGTTGGAAACCTAAGACCTCCGTGCTTGTATAACTGAATCCCAATTACTTATTTCGATTGAGTCAGCTACATAAATATGGCAACGATTTTGTTCTTTAATCTATAAGTCGAGATAGAAATACTAGTAGGATATCATTATGAGTTTATTTGTTAATTAAACATAAGATGTGCTATATTGTTGATATCAGAAATGATCTTAGTTGAGTTAATTAGGGAATATTCACGATAGATATTGCAAAAAACAAGAAAATATATTAGAAACCGAGATCAGAATTCCTTCAATAGATTCCTGTTGACATAATGTAAGCAGAAGAATATTTAAGAATATATACATTAATTAACGGTCCTAATATCTACTGAAATCACTAGAATTCATTCAATTACATAAAACTACATATTAAAGCCTGGAATCAAATGTTATAAAACGCACTTGTTTTATTTAAAAAAATATAAGAGTAAAATATTCGTAAAACAAGCTTTTTTTTTATCTGTGTGTTATAAAAAGGGACAAATTTTGATGCATTTTGGGGGGGGGGGAGTCAGTTATAGTTACATTATTTTTAAATAAGTGAAGCATACTTGGATATATATGAATGAAGAACTACATAATATTCATTTAAGAAATTTTAAATAATTAATTTTGATGCCAAATATAATATTTTACAAACTGATTTTCATGAAATTATCTACAAAATGTTTAAGACTGTATTTTAAATAAAAAAAATCAGTTAGACGATGGTTTTATTGTTAGTTCTATTGTTACATGGAAATATAAAAAATTCAAATGCATTTATGATAAACGTGCACCACATTAACCACGTTTTTATGATTCGTTAGTTCAGAAGAGAATGTAATATAAAATTCTCTTCTGAAATCTGCAGTTATACGCTTTGTTTAAAAAATTTTGACTTTTGTTCTTAAATATTTCAATATTTGAAATATTTTCAAAAATTAAATGTTTGAATATCAAGAGCATCCAGTCAAGTGTTAAATAAGATTATTCTATTCTTATTTTTATTTTATTTAAAAAAAAATCCCTTCTTTTTTTCAAATAATTTAGTTTAATAGGACACAGTTATATATTTCCCAAATTTCAGGCAGTTTCTTTCAAAAAGTTAATATAATTAAATGCTGCCTTTTTGATTTACTCATTTAATTTATTATTAAATCCTCTTATTTTAAGATTTTTTGGCGGCACCTTTACTTAAAAACATATTAAACAAAAGTATTTAAATTTACAATTTAATTAAAATGAAATAATTTTATACATAATTATAATAATCCAGTCACACAAAAAATGTATTATTGCAAGAATAAAAAATGCTTTCACTTCTGAAGATTTAATCTTTGACGTACGCATAATTAAATTTTGTGAACATTAAGCAGGAAAAAAATGTCAACCATCAATTTTTTCTTATCTTAATTCTTAGTTAGGTAAAAAAAAGTAAATATAAAAGTAGAATTGATTTTTTTCTTCTTCATTTTTACTGTGTTGTTAAATATAATAATTATTTTGTCCTCATAAATTTTAATTTATTTCCTTTGAACAAATAATAAATTACTAAGATTTGAAATAATTTTTTTCGCTCCCTACGTGTGGGGAAAAATGTAGTTTTTAATATTTTGACAGAAGGTTTACATAGCGACAGCAAAATATAAATGTACCAAAAGTTTTATAGTAAAAATTGATTTTTTAATGCAAAAAAGCAAATTTTTTTTCAGATAGGTCCGTTATAGTTTAAAAGCAAGCATATGCCTAGAAAATAGGCTTTGAAAACAATATCCATATTATGTTAGATTTATGAACATTAAATAAATATAATATTGGTTACCATGAAACAAAAGTGATATGTTAGTTGTTATAATGTTTATAATTTGTAAACGAATTTACTCAGTATTAAAACGTCATAAGCATATATAGTGCTATTTTTATTCTATTCTTATGTAATAACTGATATTAGATAAATTTTAGTTTAATACATATACATATTTGTGCATTTTAAATTAAAATTGCTGTAGTTTTTTAAAGGCATTTGATGAAGAAAATTACGTAAATGACTTCACAATTTTGTATCTTAAAGACAAGAATGACATTTACATTGGTACATCAGTTTTCTGAATTTCAAATTTTCCACTTGAAGAGTTTTAAATTTAATTATTTAATGCTTAGGAACTTTCAATATCTTATTTGATTTTTAAGGAATCAAGATACTAATCTCAAGAATTATCTTAAAATAATAGTTTTCTTTGAGTAATACGCTACTTGAAACGAACCTGTTAATGAAAATCCAAAACACTAAAATCTAGTTTTAAATCTAGTCTAAAAATATTAAAAATATTCTTAATATTTGCTAGAAATCTTGGACGCCGGATACTGTTCTGAATACACCACATTAACTTTTTCAATAATTTCAAAAAATGTGCCTTCATTCTTTTACAATGTACTTTCCAATGTGGAAATAAAAGGAGAAATTTTTTAATATAATTTAATACATTTCAAAAATTTAATTTTGTTTATTTTAAAAACATCTATCAGTTTATTTTAGAAGTGATAACCTCGTATGAATTTGAGCAATAATTTAAAAAGTGCATTTTGGGTTCTTGTTGGACATTTATTTCTTAAGTTTTTTTTTTTTATAGAATCTTCTATCTTAATAAAATTTTATAACTAACCTACTTATGATTACTGTTGAGGGCTAAGAGAAAACATTTAATTATTTACATGTACAATCAACATAACTTTAGACGCATTTAGGAACAAACTTAAGTTTGGCACATTGAATGTAATTAGTTTTAAAAGAACTGACCAAATTTAAAAGAAAGTATATTTAAGCTAAGGTGTTATGTTTTAGAAAAATGAACTATTTATCCAAGAATTTTTTTGAACATATGCTTACTTAGTTGTGCTGGTTTATTATTATTGTTATAATCAGCAAATAATCACACTAATAGAAATTTATTAATGTCTTGAAATCCATTTATATTTTGTAAATAACTTAGAAGTATACCAAATTTATAGTATAGCTTGGCTCATTTGTATAAAACCAAGGGCAAGATTGTTCACAACAAATGTGGGATTAAATAGGACTTTTGTTATATTTCTATTAAAGGAAAAATAATTACGTTTTTCTACAATGTGACATCCTTACAGATGTGGATGAAAACAAAATCACCGTTATTATTTAATTTGTCTACATCTTAGAATTTGTATTCCCTGGTACATTTTGGACCGTAAGAATATGTCACGTAAACTAACGAAAAGAACAATAGAATTTTTCTCTACAATACGATTGTTCTATTTGCGTCATGTATGCTAGCAATCGAATAGTAAAATAATGGAAAAACTCTTTATGAGAAAAAAAAACTCTATCTATTATTGTAAAACTTTCTCTTTCTATGTAATGTTTTCATCTCATTTCCTCTCTCTTTCTGTGTAATCGAAGTTTCATTCAGATTTTAAAATAAAAAATGAGACATACGACTTTAATAAATAATTGCACAACAAAATCGATAACTTTGAATAAAATTTCGCACATTATTGCAGTTTTGAAGAAGAAAAATATTCTTAGGAAAAGTAAGTACAATAAAGTAAACAATACATTATAATATTTTTGTATGTACAAAATTCTATTTTTTTAAAAATTAGTTTTATATAGTGTTATTGAAGTAATAATAATATATTAAGAGGATTTAATAGTTTCTCAATGTATTGAAAATTGTTTGTTATAGTTTAATGCATGCTTGAAATGTATGATTATATTATAATCTAAAAATATATGTACGAAATAAGTTTTACAAAAAAAAATAAAACAAAAAGCAAACATCCATAGTAAAACAATAAAAATACCTAATTTAAATAAAAGTAGCTTTAAGACATATGTAAGAAAGGTCTACAGTTAATTTTCATAATGCTTTGTTTTTGAAGTTTCCGTTTTAAGTTCAAATGAAGCATGAAAGACAATTACGGATATATCATTGGTACTTCATAGATTTCAAGAAAGAAATGTTTAACTATTACCATTTTTTAACCATTTTCTCATAGAACAATTCATGGGAATATGTTCTTTCAGTTGAATGGTTGTAAATATTTCATTTTCAAAATGTGATTGAATCTTTTAAATTCAGTATCATTTCTTTTTATCCAATGGATTCAAATATTCCATTCTCTATTTTTCTTTCATATATACATCTGAAAGAATTCTCATCACAGAAGAGTATTCATGAATACCTGAATACTACATAGCTCTTTTCATACAAAATATGCTATGAATTATTCTTTTCAAATGCATTGAGATGATTTCAAATACTTTTAAAATACTTTCTATAAAGAATGAGATATATTATATACCAAATAGATAACGGTGAATAAAATACTATACCCTCAAACAAATATTTTCTGGAAAAGTAATCTTAATGTTTATTTTCCTTTTCCTTTACAAATGAAAAATATAACGTAAAGTATTTTCTTAGCAGATAAATTTAGAGGCAAATTTAAAAGCATTACTTAAAATTTTAATATTTTTTATTAACTTAAGCATATTTTTAATCATATTTTTTCATTTAAATCAATAACATGTATATTCTTTAAACGATTGGTTATTAGTATTTCTTAAAGTGGTATAACTGTGCCACTGTAACGAAATTCTTGCTGTTATGAGAGAATGACGAAGTTCTTGACTAAGAAATAACAGCAATAATTTCTTTCTTTTTTTGTTAAAATCAATAAATTAATTCACTGAAGTGTTAGAAAAATTTCCAGTTATATATTTTCTATATTTCTAAATCTATTTCAGGTATCGGCATTTTTATTAGTTGTTAAACTTTTTGAATAAAAATATTGGTGTTTTTTAATATTTATTTTGTTTTTTATGCGTAACTATGTTTACAAAAATATAGAGGAGGTAGAGCCAGAAAGTCATTCCGTCTGCTCTTTTGCGAAAGAAAGAAGCTCTTTGAACAAAAAAACACACATGCGATAAATTAAATATTTTCTTTATGCACATACGTATATACATGGAATTTTAATCAATAAAAATAACACTTGATTATTACAGCTTACTCAGATATTTAAAAATTGCAAAATTTTAATGCAAATAGATTTTGAATTAAGAAGAAATATTTTATTTGCTAAAATTAAAATAATAATAACATCTTCACATTATTTGAAAGATTATTCCTGGTTAAATTCTTTTTTAAATTTTTGCATATCATATAGTTTAAATTTTAGTTAATGTTATTTTTCAAAAAAGGAGGAATTTTGTATGTGATACCTTTTAAATAATCTACCTTATTTTTTAAAAGAATGTTAAAATAATAAAAATGGAAAGCATATAAAGTTATCCACAAGTGGAAAAGTTAGTTTTTGAAGTAAATTTGAAAAAAGCATATTTTTTTATTAATTACTTAGGTATTTCACTAAGTTTTGATAGTTCAAAGTTATTACTTAAAATATAACCATAGAAATAACAACACAAATCTATTTCAAACGAATGAAAACTGTCGATTAATATTAAAATTGCGACAGTAAAAGAATATCATCTCTAATTTTATTCTCGTGAATTATTTTAAGCTTAGATGTCAATAAAGATTTGAAAATATTTAAACCTGCAAACTTGTAGTTATTTTGCATTATTTAATTTTTTACATTTTTTATCATATATATACATGCATATATCCTCATGTTTAAGGCTTTCTTCGGTTAATCTTAAGGGATATGAACCGAATTCGGTATATTTTTTCAGATATAAAAGTATTCAAACGTTGATATAATATTTTGGCTTCACTATCCTGTAGAGAATCACTTGTTTTATCAAACTACTTATTTTTATCCGAGTTGACACATTTTTTCTTTTATAAAATGTGGTTCGCCTTTTTCGTCTATACCGTAACGCTAAATGAGCTATCCCTTTACATATTAAAAGGAGAAACAAAATTTTTTATGAAATATTTTGAAGTTTTAAAAACTTTATGTGATAAACAAACGTATGACTTACATTGTCACAACTTTTTTATAAAAAAAATAAATTCTTTTCTGTACTAAAATGTGTTTCGCTTTAATTTCAAGCTCTCGTATAAAAGGCGAAAACAGCCTCTAAGATTGGACTAATTATATGAGATAGTATACATATATATATATCAGACATAGAACGCAATACTGCTTCTCGGAATAGTACATTATTATTTTAATCCCATAGAATTATTCAACTAGTTTGACTTCTATTGTGAATTTATGATTCATCGTATCCTTTTCTAAATCTTCTTAATATTTTTTAATGTCCGTTGATAATTCAACGAACGTTTTTAAAAATCAGCAAAAAACCCTTTAAATAAATTTTTTAAAAATACTTGAAATATATAAATTTAGTTTTAATAAAAATGAATTAAGACAATTTTATCTTAAGATCTTTTCTTTTAGTCATAGGAAATTTATCACATTTAGTTTTCAAACATATTTTTTTCTATCCGATTAAAAATGTCAAGAGTGTCTCGAAACATTAATCCAATAATACATATAAGTCATCGCTAGGACATTCGTTAAACGAAAACTCATCAAGCAAAAGTCTTCCCCGCAGCTTTTTCTTAATTTCCAAGTACACCTTCACGAACGAAGCATGCTAAATACCTAAGTGGGATTAATGTATTGTCACATAAAAAAAAGGGAAACATTTATTCAATTGGAGTGGTCCATGGTGTTCATTTGTTACCAAAGTCCTCCGGGGCAATAGCGAGAGTACTTTTAACGTTTCCTTCCCACCAATCGATTCGTAAGCAATCTCGCCATCATTATTTCGTATCGTCGCTCGCATTAATTAAAACATCGAATTCGCTTCACTCTTCTCGAAATTCAAACTAAGTTTTCTGAAGGGGGTTTCCTCCGGCGACAAAATGAGCCGGATCCCCCACTCCATTAAACATCAATTAGAAACAGTTGTTCAGGCGTGGTGTCGTTGGACGAGTGGTCGCAGGACCGCTGTTTACTCAGATGGAAGTTTAATTCTAGGAATCTTTTCACTGAAGGCCTTCGGGCTAGCCAGAGATGGAGTTGCATTTAGGAAATAACATCGATACAGTTCGGGAATATATATAGAAAAAAAGTGGTTTTCGAAGAAGGAGTCATGTGTGATGGATTGAAGTATCGATTTGCGATGGGAGTGTATTTTTATACCACGAAAAAGAAAGTTGAATTTCGAAATGGAACATTTATGTTGGTTTTTCGGCGCTATAAGAAAATATGCAAATCTTTGTAAATTGCTTTCTTTTTCAGAATGAATTTATTGTTGCTTGAAGAGCAATCTTTAGATATCTTCGATTTGTATGAGATGGGATATAGATAATCAATAAACACTGTTTGCATCTATAATTTCTTTCTGAAAAGACGTACATTGATATCAATTATGTTTCAGAGCAACCTTAAAGCATGAGATACTTAATTGAAAGTTTAACACACGTATAAATAGAACATTTTATGGGTTTTACATGCTGACTTGATATTATTCGTAAAAAATTTTTATTATTAAAAGAAAAGAAAACTATTCCCAAAGAAAGGGAAATAGTTTTAACTAAATATTATAAAAATTTTACTAAAATATGAAATTTGCTTAAAATTTATCGTTTGAAATTAAACATGATCAGAAAAATGCATTCCTTAATTGTTATATATAAATGTTAAGCTTTTTATTATGCACTTATTCTTAGATAATTAATAATTATTCATTTTGCAGTCAATATAAAAGGCATTTAAGTTTTCTAGCTGTGTGCGATTATATTGTATCCTTAAAAATTAATTAGTAAAAGCAGGAAATGTATGAAATGTTATTAACATAGTATTGGAAAATTGTTCTTTTTTTAAATTTAATGTAATGTATATATGCAAGACTCTCAAAGGAGTTTTATCAAATCTACATGCATATTCGAAAATCTTCTAAAACCATAAAAATGAAAAAAATAATGATGAAATATTTAGGTGTTAGATATTTCAGACAGTAGTACAATTGATTATTACTTTTTGTCTGAATAAAAGTTGTCATTCTGAGTAGTGATAATTATTTTCCTCAAATAGTATTCGAAAACTCATTCCCGTTTCTTCTGAAGATTAAATTAAAATAGCTTAATTTATATTACAACTCAAAAAGGGTCGAACATGAACAATCATTATAACTTTAACTTCCTAAGTTCCTTTCTAATTACCTTGTATAATTTGGTTACGTGTAGTTAAATAGATAAACTATTTTAAATTCAAAAATTGCTCAACATTAGGAGAAAAGTTATTATATAAGCAATAATAGATTAATTCTTTGATTCTAATCACTTAGTTAAACCAAGTGAGATACTAATCAGCAAAACAAATCCATTAATAAAAATTCAATACAAATAAAATATTTGAAAAAAATTTTAAGCAAATTAACGTTGCCTCTTTTTAAAAATAATAACTAATTTACTTATTATATTCGTATCACTAATTTTTATTTATAAATATTTCTTTTACTCTTAAATACTGTTTTCCAGTTCAAGTATTCAAAACTCAGAATATATTGATTATCTCAATTATTGGGATGATGCAAAGGTATTGGCATGGTAGTGTATGTAGATAAGACCATGTAGATAAGATCTGCAGCAGAATTATAGTCATTTATTTCCTTGTTATCACTTTTCAATACATAACTTTAATTATAAAATGTAATTTTTTTTTCAAAAAAGCATCCACAATGACAATAAGAATATATGTGCGATTTTATATGCATGAAAATTTTTGAATGAAATAATATTGGTACAACTTGTGATTTCAGAAACACATAAATAAAGTTGGTATTTTAAATTTCACAAATAAAAAAAATTATATTAATTTAAATATAAGTATTGAATATTTGCTTATCGATTTAATTTGAGTAAAACTAAAAAATATTATCTTACAATTTTTTGCTAAATTGTAATTTATTTAAAATTACATACTGTTTAGAAAATTGCTTAAGTATAATATGGCTAGATGATATTATATCCTTTGGAAAAACATCGTCAATCAACGAGGGATAAATATTTTTAAATAATCTGAATGTGCTATATGCAGTAAAATAAATATGATCAAATAAGACGTTGCTAAGAGACGCAATAAACTCCAGATTGGATGTTGCTAAGCTACCATTTGAGGCAAAACTTCTGACTCTGTAAAATCTAACGACCACTCGTTGGTGATACTCAGCTATTTTAGAGATTTAAAATTATTTTTTATTAGCTTGATGCTTTAAACCTGCGTAACTTTTCAAGCTATGTTTTGCATTGATAATGAAAACAAAGAAATATTTTATCAGAATATGCCAATATCTATGGTAAATTATTAGTTATACATAGATATAATTCTTCTAATATTCTCTCAAAGATTATTTAATGTTGTTTTAAAGTATTATAAATTATTTAATTAAAATATCAAAATTGCGTTCTCATACTTACCAAATGAATATTAAACCGAATGAGTTATTACAACATGACATTTTGAATTACTTTCCTCAAAATTGTAATGCATATTCATAAATAAGAAGTAACTTCTGTGAGAGCTTTGGGGGAAATATGTTTAATTTTTATACATTTATAACTTTATATTAAATATAAATCACTTAAAATTGCATTTGGTATCAAATTGAGAGGTTTTTCCGCATGCAAATATATTTATAACTTTTAAAAATCTCATATTTAGGAATAAGATTGAGTTTGAATCAACATATATTTAATACATTTCATAAAGCACATAATAAAATAAATCATTTTCTAAATTTATTCTAATCTGCTTTTTATTTAAAACTTATATATATATACTCTTCTCACACACACACACACACACGTGATAAATATATTCAAAACATATTTTAAACCCCAAGATAGTAAGGAATTTTATTTTAATATTTTTATGTTTAAAATAAGATTTTAGTTTAACATTAAATAAACTAGACAAAAAAAATATATTCCATTGTGTGCAGTTTCAAACTAATTACTTAAAAACATGAAATAATAGTATGGAAAAATATATAAGGTTAGAGGAATGTACTCAAAGAATCTATCAAAAATTTAATGGAAGTCTGTATTCCATGCGAATAACTGTAAAAATCAAGCAAATGACATGCAAATTGTCATGCACAAGAAATAAAATATTTAAGATAAGGAAATAAAAATATATTAGACTAATATTTATGTTATTTTCTGTAACTGCAGTACAAAAGAAAACCAGCTCATTTTAGCTTAAATTGCAGCCAAATTCTTAAAAACTAAATCCTTTGCCAAAAGTGGAGATAATAAATAAGGACAAACAAATATATTAACAGACAGAATGCGTTGATTTGACTTCCATAATTCTGACGTAACAATTTATATCTTAACCCAAAATAGAGGTTAAATATCCATTATGCAGGAATGGTCTTTAAATAAAAATGCTCTTTTACTTGTTTTTGGTTAAGTCCACAATCTCATTCATTGTTTCCCATAAAAGAAGAAACGAAGATACAATCTGCGGCGCAGTTTAATAATACCCCCAAAATAAATGACCCTAGCTTTCAATACTTCTTTGAAAAGGGCCTGCTCTAAATCGCAAGTAAATAATGTAAATATGCGTAATTCAATTTGTTCCTGGCTTCTTGACGTCATCCGATAATTCAACCATAAAGGGAAATGAAATAAGTCTTATTCTTTCCCTCTCGATTTTGTTGACATTATTTGTCAACAAAAAAACATTCCCCTTTTCCCATTACTAAAACTCTTCCCTCCTTTTACATTCTGTTCCAAGTGGGTCATGCGGTATCGAGGATATTTGGGTCACATGGGTGGCAGTGATAAGGAACCCCTAGACATTTATCTTCTTAATAGCTTTATATCTCCCTTATCCCTACAGCGTCAGAGCTGGAATTTAAGCTTGAACTTTTTGAGAGTAATCATGTTGCCAACGGGTACTTGACTCGTGAATACAAAGATGACTTAATCTTTTTTTTCTTTCTTTTGAAGACGAGAAGATTTAGTTTGATGAAGTATTTCCGGCTACTGCTGTGCTGACCTTCATTAAATACAACTGAAATTGCTCAGAACTTCTAATTGAATTATAGCATTTGAATTTATTGAGTTTATATGTAACATTAAAACTCATAACAAAAAGAGAAGTATTTGATTTAGATTTTTATGAAGGATAGATTTATTTTTATATAATATATTTGCTGCCCTCATATGATCATGCAGTTAGAATTATATATATATTTTTTTCTCAAAATTAAAATGGCCTTTACACTTTTACACAATTTTGCTTTAACTTTCTCTTAAGGAATCCGACAACTCTAAAATTGTGAATTTTGCCCAAAAATTACAATTTATTTATGAATTTTTATAGAACATTTTATTAGCTTTATAAAAATACTTAGTTTATTATTTTCCGTTCACTAGAGCAAATACTACAAGTGTTTTACTAAAAGCATTACTTTAAGCAAGATATGTTATACTTTAAAACGCGTGTTTCTCGAAATATGTTTCTTTTTAAAATGTTCAAACGGGGCCAGCGATTGCTAAAAAATGTTTTGAAAATAACTAACCGAAATTTTTTGTGTAAATTCTGAAAAATAGTAGAAGTGTTTCGAATTTCAGATTTATTAGTCACAATTTAATTACAAAATTTACAGTCCTTTATGTTAATATAATCACTGTTATTTTAGGAAATTCATATAATAGCTAAGATAAAGTAATATATTTTTTTAAAAAAATTAAAGTATCTCTTATCCTGAAAATTAATACAGCCATACATCCCAA
Source organism: Trichonephila clavata (assembly GCA_019973975.1). Taxonomy (NCBI): domain Eukaryota; kingdom Metazoa; phylum Arthropoda; class Arachnida; order Araneae; family Nephilidae; genus Trichonephila; species Trichonephila clavata. The sequence goes on along the minus strand of BMAO01006321.1, from coordinate 186,907 downwards.
TTGAAAAAATTAACATATGTTAAAAAACTTTTGGTACAGACGGGCCCCATTCATGTTATTTTTTGTAATAATTTTTTAACAATCATTTCCTATTTTAATATTAATAATTTATTTTTCCTTTCTTAATTTTAGCATATTTTTCTTAAAATGTAGTAAAAAAATATAAAAACCACAAAAAAAAAAAAAAAAAAAAATCCCATTATCTCCATTAAAAAAAAAAAAAACGTTGTCGCAAGTAGTTGGATACCTTAAGAGATGAAGAAAGGATACACTTTAATGTTGCATTGATGTTCAATAGGTTAGAAAATAGTCTATTGACATACTTTGTCATAATTGGAATTTTATTAAAATTCTCCTTAGAAAAATTCTACTGTCAAGCCAAATCTTTTTTTATTTTATTTATGCAACTATGCCATATTGAAAAGTGAAAATTTTATTTTAAACTGAACGTGAAATATATTGATATGTTCCTGAAGATTCTAATAAGATTATGGTATAAAATAGATTAAGGCATTAACACGAATAGCTCACCAATGGAATGAAAAATAGTTGCTTAGATGTTGATGAGATTAAAAATTTTAATTTTCATAACAACATTTCTCTCATTAAAAATAATGAACTGAAACCATTTACAGCTTTACTTTTGAGATAATTTATGTCCAATTTAACTTGTATAGTACTATTATTCCAATTCTATCAATCTATATATATATATATATATATATATATATATAAAGCCAAGCTATTAAGCTATATATATAGCTATAAAAATTGTTAAAACTAGCTTTTCTACAAGTTTAAATGCTGTTTTCAGTCAGCAATGTTTATAATACTACAGCTTGTATCCATTTACTTTTCCAGAAAATACAATATTTGTTTTCTATAATCTATATTTATCACAGACTTGAATTTAAACATATTAACTTTATTTAAAAAATAATAAAACTTTTAAAATGATTCTAATAAATCTTTCTCTGGATAAAAATCTCATTATAACTATAAAATTGTTATTAAAAATTTAAGTATTATATATATACAAGATGTATGTGTGTAGCCATTACCTTTATAACTTCTTTAGATTTTAAATTCATTTTAAAAGAGTAGATACGCGCGTTACCGGGCTGTTCTTAATTTTAAAATTATAAAAAGGAAATCATATATTCATTTAGGGATACGAATATTTTTTTATTATAAAAGTTTTTTTTATTAAAATTTAAAGTAAATTTAATTGTTCTTTAAACTTCTCACTGCATGGCAGTATAAAAATTGTAAGAGTAAATTCTGAAATAAAAAAAATTCACGCAGAACATTTATACTCAAAAACTATTCATTGTAGTATGTATTAGATGATGGAGATTTTAAATGTTGACTGAAACTGGTTTAACTAACAACTGAACGACAAAAAAATATTTTAATTCAAAATAGCTTTTTCAAGAGAGATGCAATAATTTAGAAAGAAGTTTGATAATGTTATTGAAGGAGAAAATCGCAATAACCTTCATACTTATTTGATTCTAAAACCGAACAAATCAGATAAATTTTTAAACTAAAATTGCTATCCATTTTTGAATAATTGTGTTAAAAATATATCATAAAAATAATGATAATAAATAATATTAAATAATTATTAATTGATAATAAAATAAATAAAATTTTCACTTTCTGTAATATATTTTACTAGTAAGAATTCATAAATAAATATGTTCATTTCTTTATAAAAGTTTAATCACATAAAACTTAAAATATATCTAATATAGTGGATGTAAGTATTAATAAGCAAAATCTATATCTCAGAAGGTCTATATATAAGATTTTAAGGAACTATATATGTAATCAACTTTTATTGTAGTCTGAAAAATAAATGCTTATATTTATAAATTTAGTTCACTTAAACTGATATATATCTTTTGTTCCGTTTCAAATTTCGAAAATCAAAATAGTCTTGCTTCACAGTTTTGTCAGTAACTGATTTTTAAGATACATTGTGCAAAATAAAACCTCTTAAATATAAAATCCATTTATTTGTTTTAAGTGAAAGTATTTTCAAGTTTTCTCACACATTTAATAATAATATTTAATATCTAGAAATGAAAATTAGCCATATTATCCAAACAAATATACTTCAGAAATTTGATTTAGCAAATACAAGTCAATTCTTCTTAATTTCATCCATCATTATTTTGAATGATTAGAAGACTGAAGTGTCGTCGTTGTGTTAATTGAATAAGCTCAAAATTCCTTGCTCACTATTTATAAATATTCAGCTTAAGACTAACACAAATTCAAACTAATTAACTGATTAAACACAGAAAGGTTTTATATATATATTTAAAAAAAACTAAAAATAAGCATCGAACCTTCGTTAAGAATGCGGAAAACTTTACATATTCCGATCATAAATAAACACACCCCTCCGCCTTTATATATTTGAATATTAATTTATTTATGTATAACAAATTTCCACGCACACATCAATGATCTTTATAGACAACAAGATCAAATAAAATTATCGCTACAGATTGCTACGAATTTTGACTGTTAGTATTACTAAGTTATATCTTGTAAAATAATTGGAAATAATCTATTGTGTTCTCAGGAGTTGGTCTTTAGTTTTCATAGAGTTTTTTTTCTGAACTCAGTATGAATATGCATTAAAAAACTCAATTTTTCAAACAGAAAAAAAAATTTTTTAACAAGTTTTAATAAGTAAAATCTAAACATTTTTTGAAAAAGTAGCTAAATGTTTGTGTCACCAATTTAGTATATTGATCTATAAAGTTTAAACTTGCTAATAGCAATGCACACATTTTACAGTAAAATTTGCTCATCTGTAAAATATTCAAATTAAAATGATTTCATGAAAAAAACTATATGCAAAAACGCATATAGTTGATATGCACACAAATGCCATATATATATATATATATATATTTTAAATCTTGCAGTTTAATTATTTGACAATTTTTTGAAAAGGGAAAACATTCCAACATTTATAAAAATTTACTTGGATCAAAAATAAAAATGACAACTTTTAATTGTGTTTTTAGTTTAGCTTGTTTTTTCTCTTTTTTGAAATGTTACAAAGAAATTAATTGGTAATAATATGCATGCTTAAGTTTTCTCAACTTGTTTACCATTTCAAGAAATTTCGTGTCATGATGAAAAATAAAAGAATTACAAATTAAACATTTCACCTTCAGAAGTGTCTGCTGAAAATACGCAATTTTTAAATAGTTATATATCAACAAATGCATTGCATGCTGGTTTAACTGCTTATTTACGGGAACATCACATAAAAGTTTCGTTTCTATAATTATATATTATTAAAGGAGAAGTATCTGTATTTAAAATTCAGGCAATTCATGTATATGAATATATTACTCTAAAAAAACTCATTTCAGCATACTAAACTTAAAAATAATGGAAAACTCTTTGCTTAGAAATCATCATTTAGACAACGATAGATAAAAACATTTTTATAAAACAATTTTTAAAAAAAAATCTTTAAAATTCAAATAATGATAATCCTAACCAGCCTTTTACAAAAATAATGTTAATTTTAAGAATGAATTTTAAGCAATTTCATAACTGTAACACATATAATAAATATATTTGCTAACCTTACATCATAATTGTAATTTATACCCGTGTCAGAGTTAACAATAATGCTTAATTTCTAAATGTGTGTGTGTAAAATCCATAATAATTTCGCTTAGAGTTGGTCCATCAATTACTTACGCATATTTCGTAAAATTGCACATATTTCACTTCACTTCGAAGAATCTGACGTAAGTGGCAAGAAAAATACGGCTAATTACGCTTTTAAAAGCACAAACTATCGTCATTAATGAAGCGTCCAATTACGCTTTTCCCTACCTTCTCCGTTTTTCTTCTAGAGTTCAGATGGGGTTTCAAGTGACGGTAAGAGTTATGATGGAGAGATTTCGCCTCGAAAGCAAAATTATTGCAATAATTAAGACACTTATTTCCGTAGCCCACTTGTCGTTGAGGTATATTGATGTTAAGTGTTGGGGGTTTTTTATGGTTTTTTCTGACTAATATTTCTTTAGTTTTTTTAACATTTATTTTCGTTATTTTTATTTCGCGATAATTTTCAAGGGGTTCGCATTTTTCAAAAGAAAAGAAATGAAAAGTGCTTTAAAAGTTTCAGAAAATACTAAATTTTAATTTTTTTCTCCGATTTAATATTACGCATCATTTAGAGTGAGCACGTACAATCATTATTTGCAAGGAAATGATTTACGTATGTTGAATGCGTTTTAGCTTAAAGTAATTTATTTCGGGAAGAAGTGAAAACTTTAGAACATTAGAAATAGGTCGGAGGAAAACTTAAATCGAATTGGTTATCATATTTTTTTAAAAATAAATTAACTAAAGTATACAAATAAAATGGATGTACTCTCATTCGATAAGCTATTATAAAATTCCTAACATATAGTTTTTTTTTTTAAAAAAAAAGACGTAAAATATAAAATTTATTTTTTAAAAATGTTATTTGAATGTACTACTACATTACTACTTTCCCAGTAAATGGTGTTTTTTAAAATAATTGCTTGGATTTAATTGCCTGTTATTTATTTAAAGGACAATTGCTTATTTATCTTAACTATTTATTTTCCTAATAAACGTTACTGTTTATATAGGCTTTTTTATGTAAATTTTAAATTTTATTGCTCACAGAACACAAACATAAATTATGCTATTTTACATCTCTTTCAGTTTCATATCAGCTACAAATATTTTTAAGATTTTTTTATAAAATTATATATTGTCATATTTTAAATAATTTAAAATGGGGAGGGGGGTGAGATATCTGTAGAAAATTCTTCAATCGAAAAAAGTTGGATAGAAATATAGAAGGAAAATAAGTTTTTTATGTGCTTATTTCAAAAATAATATTCACAATAAAAGGTTTTATTCTGTTCAGAAATAAAGTTTTTCAACTGTTTTATTTAACTGAATGGAGAATGAAATCAAATTTATAACATCAAAGTAGTTATAATACTGCAGAATATACGTATAATTTTTATGGTCATGGATAATTTCACATAATCATAACTATTTATTGAATTTTCATGTAAAATTATAAGTCTCCGGTCTTGATGAAATTAAACAAAACGGTTGACTAATTTTATTCCTTGATTCAAGCCTTAATTTCCATTTATAAAATTATTTCTTTAAGGTTTGGTACTACATATTTTAGTGTGAGTTTAGAGATATTTTTGTGGAATTATCACTTGTTTCATCTTCAAAAATATTTAAATAGTTTTGAACGTCTTCTAAAAATGTGTTCTGAAAGTATTTAATTAAAATTATTTCTTTAGTGATATTTTTGTCTAAATTAATTTATGTTATTTCTTTGTAGACATAAGGAATATTTTTCCCCAGATAGTGACATGAACTAGTGCTAATTTTTTTATGTATACTTTTTCATTCGGAGGATAAATGCTCATTAACTTTTAAATCATTAAGATATTGCATTCATATAGGCCTACCAATTAGTGTTAAATATAAAAAACACCATTATGAGTAACTTATTTTTTCCAGTAAAAGAGGAAAGTTAGAAAACAATAACAATAATCTTTTCCAACTGACCATTATGGTAAAAACCACATTCATAAAATGTATTGCATAACATCATTTACTTTTTTAAGCAAAAATACGTTTGCGTTAAGTTAGGAATAAATATCAAAAGAGGCTGACTGATAAATAGATATGTATATACAGGTTATTTTGTGATGCGTTTTAAAATTGATATATATATATATATATATATATATAAATATAGGGAAGTGCGTCCCATTATAATTTTCCTAATTTTCAATATTGTATTCTTCTTTGTACCTTTAGTTCTAATAAAATGAAAAAAAATGCCATTAATAGGGTATGTGATCCCCTCTCATCTGTATGCAAAGTTTACACCTTCTGGCCATGCTTTCAATTAGGTGGTCAACCACCGCAGAATTAAGCAATCGACATTCTTCTTGTAAAGAAGTTTCCAGCTCAATAAGAGTGGCTGGGGGTGGGAAACGTGAAGATACAGCACGGCCAAGAGCATCCACAAGCTTTTCAATGGAATTAAGTTCGGCCGAATATGCTGGCTACGCCATACGCGCAATCCCTTACTCTCCAGGTAGTCATCGACGATGTCAGTTCTATGGGGACGTGCGTTATCGTCAATTAAATCAAAAGTAGGGACAACTGCTGAAGCGTACAATCTCACAATGGGTTCTAGACTTCATCTCGATACCAAACTGCCGTCACAGAAAAGTGTTTAAAGATGTGCAGGTCGGTGCGGTATCCTAATGATATCCAGTCCACACCATAATGCTTCCGCCTCGGAATGCGTGATGTTCGGTGATGTTTTGGGGCTGATTGCGTGTTCCTTGTTTACGCCATATCCTTATACGCTTGTCATCTGGCTGCAGAGCAAATCTTGACTCATCAGTAAACATGACATTGCCCCAGTCAAACACAGTCCATTTGCCATATTCCCGCCACCACTTTAATCGTGCCCTCTTGATTGGATGGATAGAGGAACACAAACTCGAGGTACCCGGGCATACAGTCCATTCAGATGCAATCTTCGCGTACAGTAGATGCAGATATAGCCTTACCAATGGACGCTGTAACCATAGATGTCACACGTGTGGAGGTCACTCTGCGATTCCGCTTGGCTACAATAGCTATATATCGATCTTCCTCGGGGGTTGTAACCCTTGGGCGACCTCCTACGGGCTTTCGGACAACTGTCTGTGTGGTTTGGAATTGTTTCCATAAACGTGAAATTACAGAATGATGAACGCCGAAGAAAAGAGCAACATCTGTGATCGACTGTCCTGCTTGAATGTGTCCCACAGCACGCCAGCGCTCAGAATCTTCCATTTGTTTTCTGGAAGTCATAGAAACAGCTATGTCTTGAAAACAAATTGTACGAATGTCTTAAACACCTTTTATCAGCACTTACAAATCAACTTCTGTAACCCTTCATAAAGTTGGCTTCTTATAAGACTGCCATTTTTGCATATTTCTTGACATGAAAGCATGATTGTCTGTTACGTAACATATTTGCATACTTCCATCTACCTCTGCAGCGAATTGCATCCTCTTCAATTCTGATTGGCTTCCAGAAATTAGCATTTTCCTCTCCATGCTTAACTTTTGGAAGTTAGTGTATTTATAAATATATGAGTCATCTACATACTAGGTGATAATTTTTTTTTCTATCGTATCTCTTTCTTTTAGTTACTCAATTAAAAATTATTTTACTTTTAAAGGATTAAATCGCCGCCCATTCGGTATAGTGGTCAGTGAAGCTGACTGCGGTGCGTAGGGACTGGTTCGAATCCCGGAGAAGGCATGGATGTTTGTGTTGTAATCTTTTTTTGTCTGTGTTGTATCTTCGTGTTATACATTGCGTGGTGCAGGGGTTTATAAATGTTTAAAAAAAAAGGATTAAAATTTATGTGAACATACATCTTTTAACTTGATATACTGTTTCTCCCACTTTCGTTCTTGAGCTTGGTGTATTAGGTTCAAAATATAATTTGACCAAATATTGTATGAGTGTACTCTCATGAAACAATTCCTTTTTATGCATGATAAAAATTTTTATTCATACAATGCAAATAAATATCTTCTTTCTTCATGAAAATTAAAATGAAATTTCTCCACAAGCTCTATCTATGAAATTGATTGTTTCTAAGGATTGTTTTTATGTATCATTTATGTAACTGGTTTTAAAAATTTCAACTGGTAATATAAAGAAAATTCTGTAATCAAGAAAAAATTTTATTTAGCGCGTAAGCAGCTGTAAATTTCTGTAATTATGCTAAAATCCATAGCCAATTCTTGAAATTACATTCCATTGTCAAGAACAAACATTTACTGTACCATACATTGAAAAATTTCTTAAAAAACGATACGTAATTAACAGTATCATGTTACCAAGTTTTGATACAGAAAATTAATATCACAACATAATACTCATTGCAGATTTTTAATTTTTAACGTAGAAAAATTTAATATCTCTATTTACTATTGGTCATATAAGTACTTCTCTGCTTTAAACTTTCTTTTTGGAAAAGAAATTGTATCAAAATTAAAACCATGCAAATGCAAGATGAACAAACTAGGAATAAAAAAGTGATTATATTAGTCAAATCAAATTAATTGGGAGCTTATAAATGAAAAAAAAAATTATAAACTCGCAAATCAATACATTAAATAATCTTCAGGAGAGATATTTGCAAATTTCGTAATTAAGAATCTGCAGCCCCAATTGAAAGAAAAAAATATTTGTAAATTTTAATATAAAGAAACTACACTATATAAAACTAACAAGTTTGTTATATATTATTTTAACTTTATAAATACTTTTATCAAACTAAAATTTATCGACTCCCGAAACTTAAATTGTTGCTTTTTGACGCAAACTTGTCTCCAGACACCACTAGAAACATTAAAAGTTATATGTTCATCTTTCGACCTTCAATTTCCCAAACTCTTCTCTGCAATGAACATGTTTGTCATTTTCTCAAAAGAAGAGCAACTTCACTGTGATTAGTTAATACGTTTTTGGACGTTTGAGTGAACAGCTGGCTTGCAGCATGGCAAATTTTTAAAGCAATATTCTCGTGTGACTAGGGAATTCTGGACGTTCTGGCACACTGCCATCAGCAGACATGGATGAAATCAGAAGTTTTCCAGTTAATATAAATACTTTTACACGCGAAAGCATATTTTTATAATTTTGCCTTATTTTCTTTGCTTCGTATTTCTGAGCCATTTGCTTATGTCGTGAACTTTTACGGGATATTTCAGCGTGCATTTTATTACGTAGATACGAAATAAAATCTGGTTTGGTTTTTAAGAAAAAGTAACGAGATTACTTCTGAAAGTCTTGCCTAGTATATTAACTTTTCCTTATCGGTTACTGCACCGCTGTATTTGATGGTATGAAAGTGAAAGTTTATGAGCGAATAGGAGGAAAACTTTTGGATATAATTTATTAAAAGGAAATAGTTATCTGAATATATATTTTCTTCTAATATTAGTAATTTATCGATGGAAGCTTGTAAACACTTCAGACACTTATTGGAAAAAAAATTATATTCCTTCTTTAAGCAAACTCGGTAAAATAATCCACTAAAAACTCAATGGCAAAATAACTCGATAGGATTTTCTTTTAATATAATTAATTGTATTTCGAATGTACCTATATATAATGTGCTAAAACAAGCCCAAATTCATAAATTAATTTATATTCATATTTATTAAAAATTGAGCAAAATGTTTGAGGAAGTAAGTTATGATTAATGAATCTGAAAAATAATTTAATTCCTCTAATGTCATATATAGCAAAGTTTATACAGCGGAATTGTATGAAAATCGGGTATTGGCAAAATAAAATGATGGAAATTGTATCAAAAGAAAAAAAAACAATGAGTTTCAAAAACCACCCCTAGGTGGCTTATCATAGCTTTATTGAGAACATATAAATAATCTACAAAAGTTTACAAAACGTGTTCGATATATTGTCTTCCATTGTCTGCTATCTTTGAAGTCGCAGGCAAGGCTCTTTGTTACAATCACAGTGATTATGCCAGATGGTGTCCCCTATACAGATTGCCTGTTGAATGAAACAAATTCTCAGCGGCCATTTCGGTGACGACAGAATCATCAGCCTGCATTTTCCTACAGCTTGACCTCCTAGATTCCTCGAATTGAATCGTAACGACGTTTGACTTTGGAGGCACTTCAAGGCTATAGTTTACCATGATCCCATCACAATTTTATCCGATCTTGGAGAAAGCATGGAATGCCATGTGCGTTACATTCACCAGTTCAGGCTACTTTCAACAGTGGACATGAGATTGTACGCTTCCAGATGGATACAGACAATGGTGGACAGCATATCGAGCATCTTTTGAAAATTTTTGAAGATTATTCATATGTTCTCAATAAATCTATGATACGCCACCTAGGGAAGATTTTGAAACTCGTTTTTTTTCATTCAATAAAATTCCCATCACTTCATTCTGTCATTAACCAATTTTCATGCTATTCCGCTGAATAGGTTTTGCTATAGACTGTTCGCAAGCATCAAGTTACTTATGGACACCCAGTATATGTAAGTTGATTGTTCACAAAACTTTGTTTAAATCTACAATCTTCGTTCCTAAGGTCCAGAATATGCTAATGTACTACTAAGGCGAATGTCTCTTACTATCTTGACTGGTTATACTTAGGTTTATAACTATTTGTATATATATACAGTGAAACGTCGTTTATCCGAATGTTTATTATCTGGAGCGCCTATATGCGAACCAGTTTTTTTTGTGAAGACGAAAACGACTTCAATGACAATTAAAGGGAGGAGATTACTGACTTTATCCAATCGATCCTAGAATTTCAAGAATGCTATGAAGAAGATGTAGAAACCTGGATGGCATGCGATGCAGAAGACTATGGATTTCAAATGCTAAATGATGACGAGATTGTGACTTCCGTGCAAGAAAAATCCGACCCTGTCGACGATGAAACGGGTGAAAACGAGGAGAAAAACGAAGTAGCAAGGGTCCATCAAATGCTGACGTGTTTCTGCGTTAGAGACAGATATGGAGTGCTCTAACAATCAGAGTGCTGTCCTACTCAACTTCTGCTGCTGAAGAGAATCAGAGACCTTGCAGCGAAAAAAACGAACGTGTACAGTGGTACAGTGAAAAATAAGTGACTATCTTCCACAATAAAGGTAAAATTGGGACATTTTACACCTTCTTTGCTTTTTCTTCAAGCACGTTTCCCTCATATGATGATTTTCAATATTCATATAGTGTCCGGTTTCCTCTACTACATGGATCGCATTCGGTTTTTGGTCATCCGAACAGTGTCCAGTCCCAATTGTTTCGGATAAACGACGTTCTACTGTGATATATATATACATAACTGTCAGTCTTTCATTAATTTAAACTTTAATTGTTAATTAGTATTTACATATTTATAAAACTACTTACATAATATTTAGAGATCAGGTTAGTCTTTCAATGTTTCGCGGCTTCAATATCCGTCTGATATAGTTCCTACGAAAACACGAAATAATGTCGTCTTACATCTCGTCGTTTCCCAAGAATGGAATGGCGTGCATCTCGTCCTTTTCCAAACATGGCATCGTTCCTACTGCCTCTCGTCCTTTTATATCATGCATTGTTAGCTTAGTCGAGTGTCTACCAAATGACATGCTTCTAAAACCTGAGGACGCTCCTAGGCATTCACAGTACAAATAGTGGAGTGGCTTGGAAATAGTGATCGGCACCACAACACAATCGGCAAGTAGGGGAGTGGCTTCGAAATAGCTCCCACATATATATAGTATAATAAAATAAATAATCTGTATAAAAATTGTGTTATCTACAAGGTTGTATTAAATACCTATATATATATATATATATATATATACATATTTAATTCGTTATTTAACTAGTTGGGAATTAACTATTTAGGAGTTTTAATTCATTATGGTCTAAAGCCCTCCAAAATTTTGCTTTGTAATGAATTTTTAGTTGATCCGCCTAACGAAAAATAAATACAATTGTATATGGCAAAAAATTGGGAAAAAAATTAAGCCAGGATGAAATACAATCTTTTATCATCCGTGTAATTTGCCAAATCGAAAAAACCTTTACCGGGAATCATTTATTTCCAACAGCTTTCGGTTGACCAAAATTATAAAAGATTTTGATCTCGGGTGTAAGCAAAATGCTTTAGTAATCCTTCTTGAATGTTCTCTTGAGTGTGTTTTTGTGTTTGTGCTATATTTTTTATGTCACCGTATTAGTAGCTTATTCGTCAGTAAAATATTGAGGTCTTATTAAATTATAAAAGCACTTTCATCCTTTCTACGACTTTAAAAACCTAACCCCTCCCCTTATTACCAAATGATTTAAATCAAGTCCGAGTTACTACATATATAAAAATATATAACACAACAATAGCAAAATTGTTTACTGATTTTTATTGTGTAACCAAAATAAAACAAAATGATTTTCCCAGCTCACTATAAATTAATATCATCTATTTTTAAAAAAAAATATTTGTGTATGAATCATAACAATGATGTATTAACATATTCCATTAAAAAAATTTAACTTTTATGTGCCAATTTTGATTATTAAGCTTATTTCATGAATAATTTCTTGCTTGCTACTTAATGACTCTTATGGCAAACATATCATTATTTTGCACACAATTACTGAAAATTGCTAGCTTAAACAGTATTGTGTTCTCAATTGTCTAAAAGAGAATCCTTCCATTATTTTGAAGTAGTGGTAGATTGAACCTTTTATTTAAGGAATTCAGAGGATTATTTTGAAATGAGTGGGGTTCTTGTGTCGTTATATATTCATGATTGCAAATGTAACCTCTTAATTGATTTCTGTAAGAATTAAAACATACATTTTGGAATCATAAAGTTGAACAATCTCTTACGTTAAATTTTTGCATCACATATGTAAAAAAAATTCCTTTCTAAGAAATACATTTTCTGCTATTTTACACCGTATTTAATTTTACAAAGGTTTAAAATATTTAGAGAAAACCAAATTATGAATGTTTATAACAATTTAGTAAATACCAGAATATAAATTGCTGACCATCTGAAAAATATATTTATTTATACCATAAAATAAATTTTTTTTTAATTTTTAAAGTTTTTATTTTAATAATTTTCAAGAAAATTTCGCTTAAACAATTAAAAAAATTTTTAAAAAAATTCAATTAAAAAATATGTTATTGCTTAAAAATTTATATAATTAGTTTTTTCATTTTTATTTTTACTATCCTCTGTAAAATTCAAAAAATTTAAAAAATCGTTATAATTTCAATAAATGCATTTCCTCTCTTAACTAATAATGTAAAACATGGCTGTTAATTTTAATAAACCACAGAGATACAATTATTAAAATAAAAAATATATGAAACCAAATATAATACGTTGCATAATAAAACTGGCAAAAATGTATCTAATATTCAAATAAGGCTCAAATTTTGTATTTTTTATAAATATTTTTTAAAAATTATATAATAAATTAACAAGTATAAATTCCATTTGCGATAAGCAATAAACATACCATATTATGTCGTTTTAATGCAATAGAATATATTAAATATTTTTAGCAGCAGTTTAGTTGTTAGTAACATAATACATTGCTTATGTTCTCAAAAAATTGTGGTATTTTGTTTGAAAAAGTTATAAAAGGAATATATAACACCGTCAATACTAAATATGGTCATTTTCCCGTCCATGAAAACTATGACAAATATTTTAACATTTTTATATCATGTCTATATTAAACCAACAAAGTATCGAAGAAGACTGTGCTTTTTTTAGTTCCAATGGTGGATTACAAGACAGTTGCGATCAAAATGAGAAACAGAGAATTCACAAAAAACAAGAACAAGAAACAACAACAAAAAGAAAAGAAACACATGTCCACAGTTTAGTCTTTGAGGCACACATACTTCAAGCTTAAATTTAGTAACTGATTGAATACTACAAGGGTAATCAAATGAAAAGGTACGAAACGACACGGTGGGTACAAATATAGACTTTATTCAAAATATACACCATAGGCCTGAGCACAACGATCCCACTGATGAACAAGCCGCAGGATTCCTTGTTCCCAGAATTCCTGTGGCTGTGACGAGACCCAGTCCTTCACAGTGTCCTTGAGTACGTCGTCCGAGTTGAAGCGCTTTCCTTTCAGGTGTTTCTTTCAGTGTTTCTTCATGGAAATCGCAGGGTGACATGTCCGGACTGTAGGACGGATGGTCCACCGTCTCCTATTGGAACTTGTCCAGTTCCATTTGTGTGACTCTGGAGACGTGTGGACGCGCGTTATCATGGAGCAGAACCACACCCTCCGTGAGCAGCCCCGGTCTTTTGTTCTTGATGGACCTGCGTAGGCGTCGGAGTGTCTCACAGTACACATCGAGTTAATGCTTTTCTGTGCTCGAGTAATTCTGTGCTCGCATCATTTGGACGCCACTTTTTATAAGAGCCTTTGCTCTCTCCTGCGCATGCGGGCACCCGCGCATGATCCGATCCCAGTCAGAGTCTCCAATGGCATCCCGAGATGTCTCGCTACATTCTCCCTTGGCGGAATATGCAAATATTTAACTGTTTCATTTTTATGTCGTTTCGTACCTTTTCATTTGATCACCCCTTGTAATTAAAAATATATTATTTTAATTACCTAACTCAAATCACTAATTAGAGAATATTAAAAATGAAGTCCATATTCTAGTCAATCTGGCTAATAACCGGAATTGCAACGTTTTAATATACTGCATCTTATTTTTAAGTAGAATAATATTAATTGATATAACGTATGGAAAAGATTATTTTACCAAAATCTTACTCAGTTAATATAAAAACGTCTTGAGGTGATATTTTCAATCACCTTTAGAATTTCGTAAATAATGTATATAAACTTATATTACTTTTAAAAAATGTTGTTTAAATTAAAACTCAATTGCAGCAAACTGTTCGCTTAATTGATATGTATAACAATATAACAACATGCAAGAAAGCTATAATTTTTTAAGTGAAAATCTTATATAAGCAGAAAACAACTTTTAAAAAGAAAACTACAAAACAAAACAAAAATTAAATTTACGTGTGTCCCAAATTCGCATTACTGCTTAAAAGAAATATCCCCCCCCCCCCGACACAACTAAAGAAGAAAAAGAAGCAGCGGCATCCACTCTCTCGAATTCTTTAAAAATATATTACAAAGTAATTAAAATTACTTTTATTTAAAAAGAACCCAAACTGTTCATGCTAAAAAGCGAAATCATTCTGTCACACGATATGGTAATAAAGCAAGACTTTTAAAAATAGCACCTATTCATTTAAACGACAAGACAGAAGAAAAAGACGTAAAATTCATCATTCTGATATCTTTATTTAATCTAGGATGGTGCTTTTTATCTGGTTTTAGTCTTTTCCAACCAGGAATAATGATAAATCATTCACGAAAGCATTAACGCGAAATGTGAGTGCTCGGGTTTGGATGGCATTCCGGAGCAGCAACAGCCCAACTCCAATGTTTTTCTTTATCTCCATTGACATAATGGGTTTGTCAGATTTAAATCTTTTTTGGAGGGGATAAGGAACGTTCTTTTCCCTTCTTGTGGAGAAATTTATGAGGTTTGAGTGAGGAAATTGAAATTGGAAAACGGTAGCTGACATGTTATGTTCTAGTCAATCACTCTGCTTTACACTATAAAACTATTCTTAGAAGCATTTTTATTTGTTTTGTCTCCAATAAATACTTAACTTCCTCTTAATTGATTTCCTTTATTTTGCAGCATTTCTTAGAAATTTCTGCAGTTTTAAATAAAAGAAATTTAAGAGACAACAACAATTCGTATTCTGTTTGTAAGCTTTGTTAGATGATTAATCAAATTTGATAATATATAAGTAATAATAATAATAATAATAATTCATTACATTTTCACTCGACGGTTTGTTTTACATAATATTCTTGAGTCTCACGAGAATTCCTGTAATTTACCTGCCTAATGGAAAAAAACCACAACTTTATGTCTTAACCTGCGATCACTGTCGCGGGGTGCTCTGTACACCCCAACGACAAGAAAAGCCTCCTAAAATTTCAAAAAGAATGCGCAGAACCACGATTTTTTCAGTAGCTGCTCATTTTAGGTCATTGAACCTTCAGGCAGGATGCAATCATTCTCGCTCGGACGATTGAAACGTAACGACCTTCAAAATTTTAACTGGTGCACTGAGAACTTTCCGCGAGCAATTGAGTTATGTATATGGTCTGCTCTGCATGTTTGGAAAATGATTAAAAAATTTGTTTTTTAACTTCTACTATCCTTAACATTAATTACGACGTAAGTTTATTACTGGTATAAACGTTTTTCTCATGGTTTACAAAAAATACAAAATTATGTATTTTAAAAGGAAAATTTTGCAGGTTTATTTTAAAATGTCAGTCCAATTTGTATAAAAATAAATGTAATATTTTTATTAGTAAAATACAAAAAAAAACATTTTGTAGTTTACAAATGTGCATCATTATTAACTTTTTGTTTTCATATTTAAATAAACGTGTTAAAAGTTTGGGGTGTTCTCTACACCCCTCGAGTAACGACGGTACAAAAACAGGTGCGAGTAACCGTGGGTTTAAGAATTGACACTTTAGCGTTTTTAAAATATGATGATGCAATCTTTCATCACCCACATATTCTGTCCTCCCAAAAAATTTATTGAAATCATATGAGTCTGAAAGTTTTCAGTTGACAAAGCTTATTAAAGATGAGGTCTCTGCTTTTGTGAACGTCCTATAAACCGTGCTTGATATGCAGTAGCTTGTTCGTTTTTTCTTTGTTTTGTGTCATTGTCAATTACCGTGGATTTTTCAGTTCCGAATGTGTTTTCTTACATCGTTCCATGACTTTAAAAATCAGAAAATATATCTTCTTTACACACACACACACACACATATATATATATATATACATAGAGAGAGAGGGAGAGAGAGTAAGTTTAACCATATATATGTTATATAATATGTTTATAATAAGAGTTCGTTGTAAGTTTAACCATATATATGTTATATAATATGTTTATAATAAGAGTTCGTTATAAGTTTAACCATATATATATATATATATATATATATATATATGGTTAAACTTATAACGAACTCTTATTATAAACATATTCTTTATTTAAATTTGTAATTATTAATCAAATGAAATAATTTTCATTAACTTTTACAATGAATAAAATTTAAAAATTATGAAAAATAAGATCTATAAAACCTAGTATAATGCAAAGCTTTCTGAATTACTTAAAAATCAATGGTATTAATGGCATATAAGAATCATGAAAAAAAACAAATTCTCTCTCCCTCTCTCTCTATGTATATATATATATGTGTCTGTGTGTAAAGAAGATATATTTTCTAATTTTTAAAGTATATAATATATATATATATATATATATATATAGTAGTCACACAAATTATATTCATTTGTACGCACAGATCAAAATTTAAATTTTTGTTTTACATTACAGAAATAATTTTATTTTTGATAAACTTTTAGTGTTCTATATACTTTAGTCAATTAAACTCAACATTTTTAGATGTATATTCTCATAATTAATCCTTTTTAAATTAATTTCAAAACATCAATCCAAATTATTTTAACAAGAAAAATCTTCGTCTGAAGCTATAAAAAATCATATTACAGTTTTCTTTCTTTTTGAGTAACTAATCGAAAAATATGGTTTAGTATAAATTTTCTTCCAACAAACATTGTATAACATCTCTATTCCTTATTCTTGAGATTTAACCGTATGAACCCGAGGCTAAATGTCTGCATCTGTAAGAATTGTTAAATTATGTTATTTGGAAGGCACCGAAGGAGACTACTCTTGCAGATTAGTTTATTGGAGATTTACTGAGAGCAATGTAAATTCTCTCATCATCGCACATTCTATTTCTTGATTCGAAATTGGCTTTGTTACAAATATCCTAGAGGGCAGAGTTTGATTTTTCCTAGGAAGTTGTTATTAACTTTAAAGAAAATAACATTGAAATGCTACGCAAAATAGTTTTTTTTATACATTGGAAATGCGTATACTGTACGTGATTCAAAAGATTAAATGGTGAAATAGAGAATATAATTATACAAAAAAGAATGTTGAATTACTTTACTAAAACAACGTATTATATGCGAATTATATGGGATCCATTTTTAGAAATAGAAAAACTCAATTTGTTACTTTTCTTTTTGATTAGTTTATTTGTTTACAAATTATACTTAGAACATTTTTAAAACAAAATTGAACATCAGTTATATTTATCCCGTAGTTTATTCAAATTATATATATATATAACATTTAGGAATATTAATTAATTTTTTTTCATACTTTAAAATTTCTTTCGAGATACCAGACCATCAGCAGACAGGAAATATTTCACATTTTTATATCTTTAACTGTTCTACAAACGATTTCTAGGAATATGAATAAAATAAGCATGGACATTTAATGAAAAACTTTTAAACGATTGAAAATATTAATTCGAGTACTTTTTTATTTGCTATAAATGCTTTATTAGTGTTAATTTACATAACTGCTTTAAATTTTACACATGTATTTCACTTACAGGAAGGAAGTATATGTTTATTTTATTTTATTAAAATTAATTAATTATTCTGAAAAAATATTTAAAATCTATGAATTTTATGTACATTAAGAATACCTTTTAAAATCATCAACTGAATCAAAAATATTTTATATAATCGAACAAACATGTTTAAATCATCCGATGGTTTTGAAGATCAACAATGTGTATATTTGTTTACGTAAAGTATGTTATTTATCTCCATGTTAATTTGTGAGCTACATTTTTATATCGCTGTTCTTAAAACCAAGCACAACCTTAGATTTTGAAGCATTTTAATTACCATTTTTTGTATTCTGCAAACTAAATTATTGAAATTTGGTTTCTTTAAATTTTAAACTATATGCATTAAGTGCAGCATTTAATTATAATAACATTCTCGATATATTTATGAACAATTCACAAATCTTCTCGAGGATTTTAATACATAAAGGGATAGAGCCATTTAAGTCTTCACGTGATAATTAAATTTTAGCCAGAATACCCACCTAACGAGAAACAAACAACTACTTAATCTCCCAAAAAAATGAAACATTAGCATTTTTAAAACAGGATAAGGCAATGGGACATCCTCGCATATTTAGACCAATCAGAAAAGGCTTTACTGGAAATCATATGATTTGTATCATGTCTGCCCCTGTGCTATCTGTTCTTGTGTGTTGTTGCTATTTGTTTGTGTATTAAATGGTTCATTTTTTATTTTATTTATTTATTTTTAAGTAACTAAATAAATGTCGATTGTTAATTAACAAGATGTTTCTTCCTCAATTACGGCATGAAACAATCACCCGAAATATGATCTTAACAAACAGCCTTAAGTCGAGTCTGGGAATTATATATATATATATATATATATATAATATATAGTAAAAAATAAATATATAAATATAAAATACAAAAAAAGTCCTCTTCCTAAATAACGACATGCCTGGATAACAACTGACTTACATGAAACAAGTAAGTCATTAAAAAATTACAGAAAGATTTTATTCAAATGTGCTAAATTGGATACAGATTTTAAAAGAACTGCTAACTTATTAAATTTCAAACTAGTTAAACGCTAGTCTGACATTGAATGCTTCATTTTCAGAACTTTTAATTTCCAAATCAAATAAGCAAATATTAATTGGTTAATAAGGTAATAAGAATATAGTCAACCATAAATTTAGGAACTAAACGATGTAATTTAATACCTATTAGAGAGGTAGTCTATCTATATTTAAATGCAATCAAAGATTCAAGAAAACTCTAAAGCTCGAAGAAAGAAAAAAATAATGACTGTGATAATTTATATTTACGTCCATTCACCATAGAGTACCCTCCACTTAGCGCAACATTTCGAAGACTTAGACAATTTAATGAAGTGGATCAAAAGTATCATTTTCTCCTCTTAAATATTTTATTTTAGATTCCTATGAATTTATCGAATATCACATTATGTAATATTAAAGGTTACAAGAGGCTTCTAAAGATGATGAGTATAATCATTATTTTACCCTTTCATTAAATGCCGATCATTCTTAACCGGCAAAAATGTTTTCATTCTATCATTATTTACATGTAATTGAGATCACCAGCATATTTGTATTATTCTTATAAAAGCCTATTCACTCACATTGATAAAAATCTCTGATTACATAACATAAGAATAGCTTTGATTTATACAAAATTATGAACTTTGCACTTCATTTTTGAGATATTTTCAAAATTTTCAAGTTTTTACAATTGGAAGCATATAATATAAACTGAAAATGTAGTAGTAATGTAATTTATACTACATTTTAGGTTCTATTTTTCAATTAAACGCAAAATGAAGTCGATTTCTAGAATCAAAATTGATTGAAGTTTAGGTTATTCAAAAAAGAGCAGGATAATTTTGTTTTGACTTTCTGAATAAGAGTAAAATTCAGAATGTTAGAGGATCATTTTATGGGAAGCAGAATATTTCATTTATATTTTCATGATATTGAAATAATCTAGTCTTGAGAGGAATTTTTTTTGCTTGGTAAGTATTTATTTAAGCTGTTAAAAATATAATCTGAAACTGAAAAATCTGCTTGAAGCAAAAAACTTACATGCCGTTTGAAGTAGGGGCGACATAAAATACATCTGTCGCAATTTAAGGACTGAACAATAAAAGTGTCAAACATATCAAGTAAACTAAAGCGGAATAAAAGAAAAATAAGTAAAAACATCTGAAAGGATTTATTTCATTTTGGGGCACGTCAAAAAATCAATTGAATTTACGCTTTGTGACAAACTTAGATAAACTTTAGTTCACACCCACAAACAAATACATTCTTATTAAATTATTAGATTCTGCATTCATTTAATTATATTTAGATTGAACTAGTTTGTTGCAGTTGAACTCATCTCATCTATTTGAAGTTTTACTTTTACAAATAATCGAAAGCAATTGAAAAATATTCAATTAACTTAAATATCTTAGCATAACAATTAGGTTTGGATACATGATACCTAACATTACAGGCGAACAAAAATTTTCATTCAATAATTATGGTAAAAAAAGCATCTTTGTAAAGCATACGAAAAAAAAAACCAGTTTAAAAACATTTGCTTTAAAAAGAATTACTAACATAACATATAATATAATGTCATAGATATTTTATAAATATCAAATGAGCGAGACAGATCATGAATTGTCAAGAATAAAATTTTGCTTCTGATCGTCTTTATTAATTATCTTTTCCTCTATAGTAAAGGATACATACACGTAGATCTCTAACAATTTGGGATTTTTGATAAGCTGCTGTCTAAGTCCTAAGAAACCACATGTAAATTTGCTAAACACCACAGCATTAAGTCCTTTCTAGAAAGCTAAATTTATGGAAATAGTATTCGGGATATAATTGAAATCGGATGCAATTTCAAAGTTAGGTCCCGGAGTTTAGAATATTGTTAGATCTTCTCTAACATGATTTAAATTGTAAAATATTTCGTTACGACTTTGTTGCTTTTGTATACGTTACGGTACTATAATACAGATGAAATAGCAAAACATGTATTATAAAACTTAAAGTATAAGGTAGAATTGATGCTTTCTTCATTTGAACTGGATTAAAACTGTAAAATTTAATTTTGGTTTAAATAAAGAAAGTAAGCATTCTTCTATTTCATTACTTTCTATACTTGTTGTTATACTAAGATTGTTAATTTAATTCTTAAAAGAGATCGAATAAATTTTAAAATATACATAAAGAAATTTAAAAAGGAAAGGTACTTAAATAATGAATCTATATCATTCAAAGACTAAAATAATTTCGAAAATTTTACTTTAAGTAATAGGAAGTAGAAAGTGTAGCTTTTGTATTTTAAAGACCTTTGTAGTATTTGTGTTAAAATGTAGCGAACGTTACAGTAGTGCTTCTCAAAGTTTGAATATTTGGACCCAATATTCAATCATACTTTTCATCGCACCACCCCCACTTTAAATACAATAACACAATGTATTGAATTCAATAATACTATATTTTGATGCTACAGCTACAGATCCATTTTAACCAGCCACCGGCCTACATAAACGTCTCGCTCAGCTAAAGTCTTCATTACCCTGGATGCATATATACGTTTTTCTGAAGTACGATCTTTTCTAAGCAGTGCTATCCAAAAAGTTATTCTGAAAGATTTGGAATACAATAAAAGGACTTTGGTAGTGTTTGCAAAGGATTAAATTACATGAGAGGATTTGCTTATTTATTCCTTCCCTCCCCCTCCCCCTAATACATCCCATACGAGGGCCTACGTGGAAAACGGTTGCCTTGGGGAACAAATATCGTAACTTTTAATTGATAATTAAGGAATTAATTATAAACCATACAAATTATCAAGATAAATGTTAATTTTCGCACATAATTTAATATATGACAAGTTCGTGGAGTTCCTGGTAATTATTAAATTTGTTCTTAGTGTTAAACTAATTATAAAATACATTTTGTGTACAGTACTGATACATGCGAAAGTGTATTATATCAGAGTGTACCTGTGCACTTTGTTTTTTATTATGTCAGAATGTATTTTGTTTACTTTCAGTTTATTAAGAACATTTTTAAACAATCTTTTGTTTTCAATTTTTCAGTTTGCTCGCGCCCCTCTAGGAGGGCGCGCCTCACAGTTTGAGAAACACTGCGTTATAGACATCTTAGTTACTACTAAATGTTTAAACAGAAAAAATCATTATCTAAAATTAAAAATTTTGTCAAATATTTTTTAAAAGAAACGAAAATGATTTTTTAAAAAAAATAAATAAACATTACTGAGACATTAGCTAGATTATAGTATGTTAAAAATTATGATAATATAAGTAGAACAAGTAGATTAAGGAATGACGGATAGACATCAGAAAATCGAATAAAGTAAGAGGTAAATTTAAATTACGTTGATAATTTCGTACTGATTATCACTCATTTTGATTCGTATCTACATGTTTGTTGTGTTTTATTATAGAATATGCAAGGGCATATAAAATTACAGTAGAGTACCTGAATGTACCTAATGTATAATTATTGGTACATTTTTATATTTTTCTTTTTTATTTCTGATTGAATTGTATCATCTTTCAATAACAAAGCATTGCAAACAATAACAAACGCATTTCTCTCTCTCTCTCTCTCTCTCTCTCTCTCTCTATATATTATATATATATATATATATGTACTATAAGTAATAGCATGAGCAAATCTTTGTTTTATTTTTACTTGTTGAATAGCATATGATAAAAGTACTTTGAACAAACAAATTTTTCTTAAAAAAAGTATGTTTAGGCATAAAAAGTTCTAGATATAAGTTTTACAATTACTGTAATTCCGATGATCTAATAAGTTACTCATAAATATATAATGTTGTTAAAATTATTTGTTAAATTTTGCCTTCTGCTTTAGAAAGTAATTATTTAAGTATATTTCTCCTATAAATATGTTTACAGATAAAAATAAATTTTATTTCTACTTTTCCCTAGATTAAAAAAAAACAACTCTATCATACTTAAGTACAATCTTGACTTCTTTCAGCTGAATATCCATCTAATGATGCCGTCAAGGGCCCAACCTTTGTGAATGAGCCACCGAATGATATAACCTTCTTGAACACATACGGTACAATTATCCCCTGCTCTGCTACTGGACACCCAAATCCTACTGTGACATGGAGAACCGAAGATGGTACAGTGGTCGTCAATGTACCAGGCCTCCGACACGTAAGATGGGACGGATCTTTGGACTTTCCACCATTTTCACAAGAAGACTTCCGGAAGGATGTTCATACTGCTGTCTACCGATGTGTTGCTATGAATACTGCTGGTATTCTAGGAAGTAGAGATGTTCGAGTTCGAGCCGGTAAGTAGTTGAAGGTTTTTCATAAAAAGGAATATAAATTTACCATACATTTTCGCTATTTTATGGTCTTTAAAAGATTTTGCCTATACATTTATTTTTTTTATTTATATTTTACTTTTATTGTGGTCAGAACATTTTTGATGTAAATATTAAATATTAATCCAAAGCACACACAGTATGTAAATTGTCAGATTTATGTTATAAATTTACAGGTGAAAATCACTATTTCTCAAATGGTCAATACTTGCGACCCAATATTTAATCATAATTATCATCGCACCCTCTTCCATACAATAACAATGTATTGAATTCAATAATACTGTACTTTGACGCTAGATTTTAACATCTTAAGTGTCACCGGAGTATATAAACATCTCTCTCAGCCGAATTGTTAATTGCTCACGAAATACATATACGTCTTTCCGAAATAAGATTTTTTTTGCGCATTGCTATACATAAAATTATCTCTAAGGCTTTATAATGCAATAAAAGAAACTTGACAGTACTTGTGAAGGATGTACTTATTTCAGAGGATTTTCTTATTTATTCTTTTTCTTCCAACGCCCTCCCTTCCAATACAACCTAAAAGCGCGCGTACTTGAAAAATGGTGGCATTGGAAAGTGAATCGAGTAACTCACTGCTTATCAAACTTTTAATAACTGAGACCCAATTTTCAAGCATAATTTTCATCTCGGCGATCAAAAAAATAATAATGCATTGATCGCAATAAAAGTATGCTTTGACGCTAAAGCTACAATACAACATTAATTATAAACCATACAAGCTATCAAAATATAAACATTACATTTTGTACATGACAATACCATGAGAGGCACTAGTAATTATTAAAATTTTTAAAATTTAATATTGATAAATTAATTCTCAAAAACATTGTAGAGTACTGATACATTTATAGGTATATTATATCACTGTAAATGTACGTTTAATTTTTATTATGTCAGAATGTGAATTATATTTTGCTTCCTTCAGTAAATTTGTAATTTTTTAAATATTTTACTTTCAACTTTTCAATAAGCTCACGCCCCCTTACAGTAATATCACACTCCCCCCTCAGGGGGCTCTCCCAGCAGTTTGAGAAACGCTGGTATAAATAAAATACTACTAACCATTCAATGTAATTTCAGCCTATACACGGCAGCACTAACATGTGCTTTTTAGACTGATTTTGGAGGACTCATTATAGTGAGGTGGCTAATAGAGGTTTCTGACAACAAATGCGGTAATGCGGCCGAATTTATTGCCAAAGAAGTGACTAATAAGTCTTAGAACTAAACTGGGCCAAAACTTATGGAAGAGGAAATGTGATTGATCTCTTATGCAGATTGTACCTCAAAAAGTATTTTTCGTTATACTAACGGTATTATTTTTGTTATTACAGCTGTAGGATGGTGTGCTTAGAGTAAGATAAAGCTAAATTGATTGGCGAGTAATTGAGTGACTATTAGAGTCGAGGCAGAAGAGCCTAATGACAAAATTGACTCCATTTATTAGAGAGAAAAGGTTTATATACCCTTACGGAGACTTTTCGCCTATAGGCACATTTTTGTTTTATCTATTGTTAGTTGCATTAACATGTTCATTTTTTTCGGTGATTCTTTTTCAGATTTTATATGATAAGTCATATAAGTGTTTCAGTTAAATTTAGGTTACACGTACAGTATAATTAGTTTTTTTAAAATATATACATTTTATACAAATATATGACAGTTTTGAAACCATTGCAATCAAGAGCTTACGATTGAGGAAATACTTAACTTGAAAATTATCTTTGGGATAGATCGGAGAGATGTTGCGGAACAACCTCATGAAGAATATATGCTCCCAGTTTTAGAAGAGAATTCTTTTATTCTCATAAATTATTCAAACCGGGTCGTGGGGGTTTCAAGTTTAAAATAAGCTATTTAATAAGAAAATTCACCTCCAATTTTTGTTCAAAATCTGGTATTTTTCAATAGAGCAGATTTCTTTTAATGAAGTGTTTGCTCTTAAAGGTCGACTTTCAAATTATTTTTTCCCCTAATGATTGAAGGTATAGTACTTTGGATCAAGCTATATGCAACACAGATGCATATCCCTTTATTAATTTAGAGAGGAGATAATTTTTAAAATTTGATTGATAAATTTCTTTAAAGGTTTTAAATGAATTCCAGTTGTAGGGCTTACTAATTAGCTGATACCGACACGAATGACACCTTTAAGTCTTAGCTGTCAGTCTAATAGTGGTAGCATATCTGCGAGCATTAAAATAAAGATAAATGATGTTTCAATATTACGGATTATTAATACGGGGCTTTTAAGTTAATAGCGCTCAAATAGTCTTTCAGTGAGCTCAATAATCAACGCATTCTATAACACGAGGTATTTCCAAACTATAAGACGAACAATATTGAAAATTCAAGGGTTAACACCTCGGACACATCCTTTTTAATATCTATGTCAATGACATACCCCCGCCACTAACACCACATTACTATCTATGATCCCAAAAGACACAGCGTTATTTCACCAACACAAAGAGCCAATCTATATTGCACACATGTATTGCGCGCCTAGCGAACTAGTTCTCCAGCTGGAAAATCGTTCTAAATGTAACAAAAATGGAGTCAATTTTCCTTGTCGCCCACAAAACAGACCTTGATATGCTTCTCAAGAACAATAAAATCCACTGATTTAACACCTTAACTACCGGAAAAAAGCTATGAAATCCATTCCTCAGTGCCACCATTTTTTCTACACGCGCCCTTTGTTACGCGGTTTATTGGGGGAAAAGAAGAGGACGTGTAGCCAAGTGGTCAAGTAGCCAAGGATCATGGCAGCCCTATCATGAGTTCGAGCCTGGTACCCCTGAAGCCCGGCCGTGTGTAGGAGCGATGCGCCTTAAATCTGTCGAAAGCTCAAACGTTTCCCCATTGGTGTGGTGTGGTAGTTAAGAGAGAGGAGGGGTCAACTCAGGTGTCGTCCTCGTTACTTGACTATGGTTCAATATTACGAGATCCGTTGCTAAAAGCCCTCGTGTTGGTGAGCAGTGAGACGTTAATATTCATTCACTAGGGGAAAAGAAGAGGTGCGTGCTTTTTTTTCACCCTAAAAATTAATTACTTTTACTTTATAAAAAGAAGAAAAAAAGTAAAATCAGGAAAAAAATGAAAATACAAAACTTAATGTCTAGATTTACAATATAATAACAAAAAAATTATTACCTATCTGTATAAATCTGAAGCGAGGCTGAACATACATGAACACCATCACGTCCAGTGTATTGACAGCAAGATTCACGGCGAATGTTTTTCCTTGCGCAAACACACTACCACATACAGTAAAACGACAATGAGAGCAAATGAAGGATAGAAAAATCAAAAGAAATGGTTCTTACCTATGAAGTTCATTGTTCTTGGAATATTTCCTTTCAAATTCTTTCCACACCTCTTCTACGAAATAAGTAAATTTTTTTGCAAACATTGTCAATGAAGTTTTATAGTATTCCAAAGCCGTAGGACTAGTTTTAAACAGAGCAGTAGAATTTAAAAAAAGCCTCCTTTGGAAGGAAGAGTATACACGTCTGCGGTAGTAAACGCACAAGCCAAGCAGGACGCGTATACACTCCTGAGGCCCTTAAGAAGTTAAATGGACCAAAGTGTTTGGTACGATTTTATTTAAAAACTCTCTTTCGAACAACACATTACACTCAGTCAAAAAATACTAAGATACTGCTCATAAATTATTTCTTTTAATTTTGCGTTGATCAATGTGTTAGAAGATATATTACACTGTTTACCCTAATTCTCAGATTAGTGCTGATCAATGCCTTCCCCATTTAGGTATAGACAGCAAAAACTCGCGTAAGTAATTTAGAAAGAACTCAAAAGTATTTTCATTTTAAATCAGGTTCTCAGTGCTTGATGGCTTATGAGAAATTCTGATCTTAGAGCTGCGTGTAAAATTAAAAATCTCAGACAAGCCATTAGAAAACAAGCAATAAAATACTTTGAACGAACTGACAACTTGACAAATTTGTCAATTAATAAAAAGTGATAAATACACCCCCGCATTAAATTCCCATAGGATACGACAAATTTTAATTGACCGTGAATTCTTGTTAACTACCACTTTTTTTAGTTCCGTGAATTCATGGTACTCTATATTTAACTAAAAGTTTTTTCACATTCAAATTTTCTCGCCTATCGGCAAAATTTCGAAACCATTTTTCGTTTCTTTAATGACATCCAATCAGGATATTTTTATCACCACTAGCACTTTTTACATTACTTAATTTTTTTTTTTACTCTTGGAATTTTTAACTGCATTGGATTGGTTAGACTTTCTACGCCCACCATCCTGATCGATATTTTAATTATCTTTTTCCAGATTTTATTAAGCACTTAAAGTTAAATTATAATGCGATTTTTTTTTTTTTACTATCTCAAAGTTAATCAATAAATTTAAAAGCCAAATTTTAATCACGTAAATATTAAAACAAGCACTGGGTATTGGAACAATTATAAAATCCATCTAAATTGAAATGTTTAAAGCCTAACGAGTTTAAGTGCTCCAGTGAATACATCTCCAAAGATATTTCAGAAAGTTCGCTCGGTAAGAGCATATTTTGTTATTCAAAGTTGTAGAATGCTTTGAAAATGACGGATTATAACAATGCCTTTATGTCAAAATTTCAAATACAAATTTTTTACATGTATATCTGAAAAAAATATGTAAATTAAATAAATAACAGAATTTTATAGTTTTACTATTATTCGGATAATTATAAAAATTACACTTGTAAACTAACTTTTATATTTTCACAGAACTTTATAATATAAAAAAATTAACATATATTTCTTAAAACCATTATCTTTTCTCATACATATTAAGATATTCGAATTTTCAATGTATCATTATATATTTTTGCTAAAAATAATCTATGTGTGTATATAGAGGGAAAGAGATAGATATAGATGTACATATATTTTGAATAATAAAGGCACAAACAAGATGTCTTACATGGAATGGAGCTAAAATTCAGGAACCAAACAAAATTAATTTTTTAATTTCGTAAGAGGTTTTCAGAACGTAGTTAAGGCATATTAGTTAAAATGTTTATTTTTTACATGCTGCCACTAAAATAGTTAAGTATAAGTGTTTGATACAGATTGACATCCTTAAATTCATAACAACAACTATTGTTGATAATTAATTCACAAATATAGTTTTATATTGTTTTTAAAAACAAAAATTAAAGATATATATATATATATATATATATATATGACTACCACATACTTACAATTCCAATTCAAAATATTCGAATAATTAAAAACAGCACTGCGTTTATCTTTAATATATAAAAAATTTGGAGGAGCGAAAATATACAATATTTTTGCTATAAGGGGATTTATGGTTTTTATTTCCATATATGTTCAATTGCATTAGTGCAAATTTTAAAGAGAAAAAAACTTTTCAAAAAAAAAAAAAGGGAAAAAAAAAGAAAAGAACAATTTTTTTTTAAATATCCTCAGAAGATTTAAAATATTAAATCATTTATTAAATTATGTTGTTGATCAGTTGTTATAATGAAACTTTCAGTCGTACAGAGGCTTATATAAAAGTTTTTAGTAAGTTAGAGTTCAAAATGGGCCACATAAATGATGAGATAGGGGATTCTACTAAGATCGCAATAGTGTGGGGGATTCCACACAATGATGTACTTAATTAAAAGACATTTGTGAGAGAGAACTGCACTAAAAGAACTCCGAGTAAATTTTTTTAAAAGGATTCTTTTCTAAAATATATATATATATAAAATTAAACACGTAAATAGCGATTGTAAGCAAATAACTTCGTTATGATGAGACAAAATGCTAAAATTATATATATAAGGGAAAATGACTTCTGGGATCTGAGATTTATCATTAAAAATTAATAAGCACACTAAGAGTGGAAACCTCATTATCTACCACACTGCAATAAACCTATAAATTTGATTTTCAGTCACGTATGTTCAAAGTAAAACCGTTGCTTAAATCGCCATAGCTAAAACGTATTTTGATGGAATACTCAAGATTGAAATGAAGCACTTTTTAGCAATGATTTGGTGTTTTTATGTTATCCACGGTTTTCAAAGCATGCGTGTGTGCCAATGCAAATAAGAAGTTTTAACTATTGATTGCTTGAAATGCTCAGTGAAGTTTAAGACGTCTGTCACGATTTGGAGATGTACAAGTTCTGAGGAATAGTTGTACAATTTAACAGAAAAAGCGAATTCTGAAGCATACATGATGTTAACACTGATTTATAATTTCGTCGTTGGAAAATTTATTTGAAGATGGCTTTATTTCCAACAGAATCTGTATCTTAACAGACGTCGAAAGTCAATTCTACTTGCTTAAAAGCAGCAAACTTTCTTGACAGATCGTTCGAATGAACCCCATGTAAAAATATCACTATAAAATATTTACAATATCATACTAATTCTTTTAAATAACTCTTATCTACAAAATATGTAAAATATGATATTGCATTTGAAACATCATTCACACTCATTTCTTCCGAAATAAATGCAAATCTAAAAACATTTTATTTTTAATGATGTTATAATTGCATTGGATTTACGATGTTTTGACAGAGGAATTTTGCTGGTTGTTTTAAAATGATAGATTTTATTTCCAAAATTTAAAAAATGACTTATTCAATCGATTAGTCGTTTTTCAATTTGTTTTAAACTTAAATTTACAAGTATCAAAGATTTTGAAAGAAATTATAAAATGTATGAGACAATGCATTTCAGAACAATTTTGTACAATGTCCCTGCTAATTTTTGAGTACGCCAGTTTTACGTTTATTTAATTACTTCCATAGTTCTCTCCATTACCCACATATTTTTCAAATTTTTTATTCGACTAATATTTGATATAATATTAAAAACAACCTTAAATCAGTTTTTGTATTCTATAACATTCTCTTAACTAGATAGTTAAAAATTTTAGTAATATGTATTTTAAGAGTTAAAACTGATACTTAACAGAAATAAAGCCTTCTTTTCTTAAGAAAATTAATAAAGTTTTTCAAATTTATTTGTTAAAAGCTGTTTTATTAGAGAATTATTCACAATCTCTTACTTCATTTATGAATGCTTTACTGATGATTTTATATTTTATATAATGACCGAGTTTTCTTAAATGATATTCACACTGCAAAAAGCATTGAAATTCAGATATTTATGAGTGTAAATTTTAAAATTTAATTTATTTTGAATTATTTAAAAAGACGAGGGAAGATTATCTAGAGTTTTATTTGTAATTATTTATTTTTTATAATTTTATTATATTATTCAAGGTGAAATACCTAATTTTAAATTAAAATGCATCGCTATATGTATTTTAATTAATGAGTTTTTATGAATTCTTATGAATTATACATTTTGAAATAAAATGAACTACTTTCTCATTTAAAAAAAAATCCCTTTCAAGATGTTGTGTGGAAAATCTTATAATACTAGCAATTATAATATGTGAAATTTAAAAATATAATATTGTTCTCTCTTTTTGTAATTTTTAGCTTTTCACTATTTATACTGAGTGTATATAATAGTCGCAAAAAACTAGCTTTAATATTTCGTATCATCTAAAATTTGTTTCCATTGTTCTCTCTTGGGAATTTATTATTATTTAATCTATAAATATAAATTTTCTATAGGTTTCCTCAACTACTTTGATTCACTTATTGCTTTATGTATAAGAAATGTAGAATTTCATGGCTACAATAACGATAGAACAGTATTTTATAGTAACGCAAAAGGAATTAGAGTCAAATCCAGTTGAAATCAAACATCTAAGGATACGTGAGATTTTCAAACTTACAAGAGCTGATTATTCAAGAACAATGAAAGGGTGGTTCTATAATAGATGTGAATCGCTTTCTGTCTGGTTTAGGAATCAGAATTTCTACGTACGAATACATTGTTACTTTCTTTTAAATCTTTTGCATGTGTGTATGTGAAAGCGTATTCTGATAAATCAGCTAAAGCTAATAACTCTCATAACATTAATTGTTACATGTTACATATAACTGTATTATAGCAAAAATATGTTTTTCTGATTTACGTGCAAAATGTGTCGTGTACATTGAAGATTCAAAATCATCTTTTCAATGAATCTGTAGTTTATTTCTTGTCTTGTAAACATTATAGAGTAAAAATAATTAAAATTTGTTTGGTTTTCAACACCAAAAACCTCTACAATTTTATAAATAATAAATTTACTATGATTTATTTTAATGAACGTAATTCATTAACTAATTTTAAATGCTGCTTCTAAGTTTTCTTTTTTTTAATACATTGCAATCTATTCAATGGACTAATTCAATAGACTAATTTAGATCTTAGGACTACGGAATAAAAAATTGAAGAAAGATGGAGTGTGAAATTATTCCAAATGTTTTCTGAACAATTTATTAAAATATTTACTGAAAAAAACAAGTGGTTGGGGGGGGGGAGGGCAATTTTTTAAAGAAAATATTGATTAAATTTTCCTATAATAATAAAAAATATTAAATACTTGTAGAAAACACTAGAATATTCCTTAAATGCTATATAAATATGGGTGATTTGAAAAAGTAAGAAAAATTTGACTCTAAATCTCAAATATTTGGTGTGCATTGAATTATTTTGTATAAATTGTAGTTACCAAACTGATGTAAGTGTGACTGGACTTATACAAGTTTCTACGTCACTCAGATTGGTGCTTAGAGCGATTCAAGAATGTGCGCGTCAATTTGAACATTACTCCAAAACAGAGTTATGTGTTGTCTTTTGTTTTTCAAGAGCTAAGGATAAGAGAACCATGTCATATTCATCTTGATTTTTTGAAGATTTACTGATAGAGTATTATTTGGTAAAAAGAAGTGTGTATGTGTGGTGTAAAGCATTTTCAAGTGGTAGAAGTACAATGACTGATGATGACAGAAGTGGCAGATCAGCAACGTCTATTATCGATAAAAATGTGGCTGTCATCGATTCTATGATTCGTAAAAATGGAAGAGTGAGGTCGCATGACATTGTAAATGATTTGAATATCTCATATGGTTCAGTGAGCATAGGAGCTTCATCACCAGTAATGATGCGAGAAAGAAATGCATTTACTTCACTTGTCAAGTATAGTGTAAGATGCTATAGGGAAATACCGATTCAGTGGTGCTTTTTGCGTTCTCATCCAGAAGTTTTAGCACCCAATGAGCGCATATTTTCGTCAAGCCCAGTCAGTCATGGATGACACTCGAAGCGCCAAACGGGTTGATGCAGAAGTTTGTTTAAAGCCGTCACACTTGTATTACATAAAACATTAATCAACTACACAAAAAAGTTTTAGAAAAAAAAATCAAAGTCTTTGCGATACAACCTTGCATTTCTCTTTTGATGTGAGTATCTGAGCTTTTAGTCTTGAATCAATTTAAGAAATTTTTATTTTTCTAACATTGTTTGATAATGCATGTAAGTTTACCTTGAATACGAACTACATTTAAAAACAAGTGTTTATTCCCTCCAGTAATAGACTTTGGGGAAATAAAGAAGGACACTAAGATAATTTAATTAAAGTCGTAAGGAATGATTAATCATTCTTTAAAAAATTCAAAAGTTATTATTATGCGAATGCAAGGTGAAAATAATAAAGAAAACAAAAAGAAAATGAACACTGGTACCGTAAAGTTAGCACTAATGCATATTTTTTAAGTATAAAGCAAAAGGAAAAGTACAATTAAATGGAATTTGATACCTTTATTTTAAAACTTGTAAGTAAAGGTACTAGTTTTACAACAAAAAAAATACCTTGCTTGATTTATGAACATTATGCAAAAGGAGAGAACGGCAAGTCCTTTTGCTTCAAAAAAAGACAACAAACTACTAAAATTGATCTTTAAGGGTTTTAATTACCCTACTGTAATACATACATCTCTGCAAATTTTGCCAGTTACAAATGAAATTTGTTCAAATGCTGTTACAGAATATATATCTGCCTTATGTCAGAAAGGTTTCAAACTCAGAATTGTCTCTTTAGTGGACAAATAATTTGCTGAAACATTTCGTCCTGGTAAATCTCAAATAGGCTCAATTTTATTAAAACTCTAGCAATCTTGCGAATAAATGCATATCCTTGATTAAAGATCTTCAATGTGTTAATAACTGTTTAATAACGCGAAGTCAGTCATAAAAAGGAATGCGAATCAATGAAACACATGGGAAAAGAGGAAAATATAATTTCAGAATGTCATCTCTGTAACCTATTCTACTATAACTTTTCCAATAACGTGAAAATCTATGCGGTAAGTCAAAACTTTTTCCGTCTACCCCAACAGGTTACCAACACTTTACTTATTTCAGTTTATGATATTCTGATGCTTTTAGTGTGCCCTCCTGATTTTAATCCTATCAAGCGTAGTTGAGATACTCGGATGACGTGTTGCTGCAAAACCAACATCTCATGTTATTAAGAGAACAGGATGATCAGACTTAGTCAGGAATGGAATTGTATTCCCCAAAGTCTCAATAACCTCATCGTATCCATGCAAAGCAGGTGTATGGCAGTCTTAGTAGTTCAAAGGAACCATACACCATATTAAATATCCTGTCTCATTACCAAACGAGCAGTTCTTTTTTTGCCATTTAACATGTAACCAAATTGTTGCTTTTAAGGTATCCGACTACTTGCGACAACCTTTTTGTAAAAAAAATGAAGATATGGGGATTTTGTTGTTGTTTTTAGATTTGTTTAGTACATTTTAAGAAAAATATGCTAAAATTAAGAAGAGAAAAATAAATTATTATTACTAAAATGGGATAGAATTGGTAAACATTTACAAAAAAATAATATAAATGGGGCCCAGTCTGTACCAATTTTCAATGTTTCAATTCTGAAGTGTTGCTATGTTGTTCATTTTTAAATGAACTTCAGGATAAGAGATGTTTTAATTCTTACAAAACCTAGAGACCTTTATCTTTGTTATTATATGAGATTGCTTAAAAAACAGTAATTACATTAACATAAGGGACTTTTATATTTTGTAATAAAACAATGATTGATAAATCTGAGCGTTAAGACACTTCTATTACTATACAGAACACACACATTAAATTTCTATTAATTATTTTCTAAACCTTTTAGCCATCTCTAACCCCGTTTGAGCATTTGCAAAAAACAAAAAAAAAAAAAAAAAAAAAAAAAAACCTCGAGCAAACGCATTTTAAAATGTGACATCTTGCTTAAAGTAATGGCACATGCTTTTATTAAAGCACTTGTAGTTTCTGTTCTAGCGAACGGAAAATAGTAAACTTGGTATTTTTATAAAGCTAATAAGATGACCTATAAAATAAAATCATAAAAAAGTAAAAAATACTATTCTTTAGCAAAATTCACATTTTTAGGGTAGTCGGATGCCTTAACCATCATTTCATGTTCTTAATATCATTACAAATAATTGAAGTTTCCATGAAATTGTTTTTTTAATTATTTTGTCTGTATTGCGTTTTGTTTCACCTGTATTTTCC
This sequence comes from Trichonephila clavata, assembly GCA_019973975.1. Classification (NCBI taxonomy): domain Eukaryota; kingdom Metazoa; phylum Arthropoda; class Arachnida; order Araneae; family Nephilidae; genus Trichonephila; species Trichonephila clavata. The sequence goes on along the minus strand of BMAO01006321.1, from coordinate 151,759 downwards.
ATTTAATACCCATATCGCGCAACGGTTTCTTCTTTTTTTGCTTGCTCCCCTAATTTTTTTGATCACTGTAATTAAACATCTGATACATAGGCAACTTTTCCTTCTGTAAACGGTTTGCCTGGAAGAGATTTTTTCTATTATTGTAGCAAATTTCGAAGCCAACTAGCTATCCAACATACATAAGTTTATTTCTCCTGGTTACGGGTAGAAGTTTGTCTAGCTGACTTTCATCTTGGATTCTGTTACAACTTTTCCAGGAATATTTTCTATGGTTTTGTAGGTTTTAAACAGCATAGATAAGTATGCATTCAGCAACATTTACAATGCTAAAAACTTTTTCTATAAAAGTACATTTTCTATTATAACAAATACTTTGCATTTTAAAAGAAAATAGATTTGACTTTGAGGTTTTGCCAATATTTTTGCATGTTAAATGCTTACATGTTCATTGATTAAACACAACTGAAATCACGAATGCACATTCGATCATTTACTTTACTGTACCTCGCCGGTACCTTATAATATCGGTGATGAAAAATTTACATATATTCAATCATTGGATAAAATAAATAAATTATGTAAGATTAAAGTTTCAGAGTATAGCATCATTATGATTTAACTTTTTCATTTCTAAAATTCCGTTATTTTTCTTCGCTTTTGAACACCAGTGAACATCTATTTTAGTAACAAAGTTCAGATTAATATAGTACCATGGATTTTCTAATGAGTTATAATTACAAATAAAAATTGAGTTAAAATTAAAACATTATGAACAATATTAATTGCAAATTCACTTTAATCAATTGGAGTAAAAGAAAAATTAAAGAGTTTTGTAAGCATACGTTTTGCAAATATTCATCCGAGAGTTCAGTGTATCCTAAGATTTTTCTTAATTTAAAAGACACCAGTGCGTGTAAATAAAACTTATATTGAAAAATTAAATATGTTTTGTATAACTTGGGCATTTAAGCAGTTTCTTTATCTCATGATTATGTGGTTATAAGAAATAAAGGAATGTAGGTTCATCTAAATCAATTACGGAGTATTTTATTATTAACTATGAAAAAGGAAATCTATAGCAATAGAAATGTTATAATCCACGTATATAGCTATAAAATAGCAATATTTAACAGTTTTTAAATCTTCATTTCATTTTTTTATAAATCCCTATTAAATTTATATTTAGATATTTTTATTATCATATACAAGCTCATAACTTATAAGTTCCAAAGTATTCAGCCGTATATAAAGAGTCAAAATATGTTCTTCTACGTAGAAATAATATATATATGAATTCAAGATTTATAGTTTTTAAACAATTTTAACGAATGTAAGTAAAAATAAAATTAGAAAACATTTGCATTTTTAACAATAGCTTTTTTATCATTACGAGACACTGTGGGTATAGCCTGTACAATCATGCCAAATCCTTATAATATAAAGTATATGAACTATTATTCAATAGTATAAGCAGTCCTTTTACAGCTTTATTTTCAGCTGTAACATATGAATCAAAATTATTCTTACAATTACTGTTTTTGAGAAACAAAAGGTAGAATACACTTTTCAGAAAAATGAGTAGATGAATTTGAAAATAAATAATTTATATAATACTATGTCAAGTTATATAAACTGAAACAAAAAAATCAGATGTTTTTTAATATTCATTCATTTTTTATATTAAAAAAAATACTATGGTTCTGAATTTTGTATTTTTTAGTTTAAGTGCTAGCAATGCTAAGCAACTGAAATAAAGGGGACTATTTAAAGAAAATAATACGTTTCTTTAGATGTGAATAAAATTACAGCAAAGTAAATACAGTCTAACTTTTACAAGCTGTATTTTTAGAAATAATCTTAATACTTTAAAAAATGATTTAAATCCCTTTCTTGATTTTATAATTAAATAAATATCATTCTACGTACGAGCATTAAAAGATTTCGTCAATTTTTATAAACATATTCAGTATCGTAATTCTTCATCCAAACCAAAACACATTTAATAGCACGGAATAAGATAGCATCTGAAAGTTCTTCGTTAAGGCAGCCAACAAAACAATGGAGTACAATAATATGCGTGAGACCTAATGACATACTACGGGGGCGCATCCTCCTTATCCATTGCACCACCTGCGCCCTCTTGGTTTCTTTCCCTTGGAGAGGGTATTTTATTTGATCACAGGCACATAGCTCTAGTGACAGATTCCTAATATAAAGAGAATTACCTTTTGCCTCTCAGAAGAATAAGTAATGAAAACATCTTATATTACCTAAAGAAGTAAGGACAAAATAGCTGCATCAATTTAGATGGCGAAACAAATTGACTTCATTTTCGAGTTCAAGTTATATGGTGAAAGTTCCCAAACTAATATGGGAGTCGTAAAATGTATAAAATGGGAAGTTTCCTCAACTTTGGGGGGGGGTGTTACAGTGCTATATTGAAATGAGGCAATTTAAATATCTAAATAATATTGTTTGCTGTGAGGAAAGAAGTTGAAGTAATTTAAATGAATAGAAAAATTCTGTGATGGAATAACTTTCAGGAAATGATGGTCTCAAAATTACATTATATGAAAGGAAATCTCGTATGATTAAGAGTTAAATTATATTTTGACTGTTGGGATGAAAATGTGAAGTTTTAACGTAATTTTATTGGTTACCTGGGGAAATAATTAAATATATGTTCGTTTTTTTGCAAAATACATACACGAATAACATATTGTTGTATATACAAAAATTATGTTCATTTAAAATATTTAAAAAGTATACACACTAATATATAGAGAGAAATATTTTAACTACATATGTGCATCAATATTGATAAAATATTATACATGCTTCAAAATCTTTAATCATTATTCGTAAAAATCTTTCTTTAAGTTCCTAATAAAAAAAACTATGCAAAAGAAGAAGAAAAATTTTGAATATGATTTAAGTAAAATTTGTTTCTGGATAATAATAATCACTGAATTCACATTTTTGAGATTACAGTGAATAAATTTTGAAAAAAAAATTGCTTTTTTCATGTACTTAAGATATAATTATATTTTTTTTATTGCTGAATAGTTAAGATCAGACTATGCAAGAAAATCACTTTCTCGTTTTGCTTTTTATTATTGAATAGTGGATTTCTTTTGTAATATTCAAAAGTACTCATTTTCCAGACCTCATTAAGATATTTTACTTTAATTTTTTTTCTTGACCCCACTGGAATCTACTATTTAAATCAAGAAATATGTATATTTGACAAATCATTAAAATTGTGTGGGTTTTGCAATTGTACCTGGTAACTTCTAAAAATCTTTTTTTAAACTCACAGTTACGACTTCTTTATTTGATATTTTCACCTATTGCAATTAACATTGATTCAAAATTATTTTTTAAAATACAAAAAATTTGTTATAGATAAGTTTTTAAGTGTTATTAATACCGGGTGAGCCAAATGTTCGTTTATACTTCATTAACACTAGATCACCCAAGGAAGTCATTTTGATTGCTTTTTAAATTCAACTAGAAAAACAATTGCATATATAATGACACAATTTCTTAGAAATTTTTAGGATATATATATTTTTTCAATGTGATGCAATTTTTTTATTTTTAATATTTACTAATAACTAGTTATATAAATGTAAATAATGTAAAAAAAACGTTACAAATTAATTTTAAGGAAATTTTTCACACATTAGTTATTTTTCCACAATTCAGTCATTTTGACTGCTTTTAGGCAATAAAGGTATACACAAAGTTTCAGTCTTTCTAGTGTTCAAAAAAGGAAGACATGATGATGAGTAAGTGCAGTTTACAAGAAAAGGCTCACAAAGAAGTCCTATTCTTTTTTGGCAGCAAAAATATTTCAGTCATTAATGAAATGAAAGGGTCATGTCACCTGTAAAAAGCTCCTTGCATACTGACGCACCTCCATAGTATGCCAATCTAGTAAAACAATTTCTATTAAATACCTTTGGGGAGGACAAAGAAATTGATCGAGACTGCAAAATCACATTGCCACCTTAGTTTTGTCGGACTTTGTTTTGGAGATATGTTGAACAATTGTTATTGCAAGGATAAATAAATGAAAGGAGCTGTTGTCATGCAAATGGTATTTTGGATTATCAGCACCCTCTACCAGTTATATTTCACTAACAATTTGATCGGCATTAAAAAAATCCACTTTCCTGTGAATCTTTCTTGCAAATCGCACTTTTTTTTTTATCAAAATGTCTTCTTTTATGAATTTTTAAATTTTTAACAAATTTTTAGCTCTTTCGGTATATGATTAAATTACTATGAACTAAATCAAAATTCTTATATTCATTTAACCATTATGGATAAATAATTAATAGATCTGACGGCTTAGAAAAAGTACTAGATAAGCAATAAAACAAATAGAAATGGATTCGATTTCTTTACAAGCAAAGTTTAAGAATCTCAAATAACATTTTGCTGAAGAAATTCCCTTCAATGTGTAATACATTCAGAGTCGTGGATGTTTTTAAAATCGCGAAGGCAAATAAACTGACATTTCACCAGTCTGAATCGAATCAACCAATATTATTAACATGCATTGAATGCATGAAAAACCATTCCGTAGACTAATCAATAGACTTTATTTTAATTATTCGTTAATGAATCGCATTGGTGTACGAAATTCATAAACAGTGACATCATTTTAATTGCTCTCTGCAGTCGTTCTTTATTTAGTCTGCCATGTGGTAAGTATCATGGACAATATGGGATGAATCATTAACTTGTTGACGGGATGCAAAAAAAAAAATTTGTTTATTAATTACTTATTCAAGCCTAGAAAGTGAATATCAATCAAAGTGTTATGTTCTAGAAGTGTTTCGCTACTTTTATAGTGTAATGCAATAACAAGAATTGTAAACATGCTCTCATTAAGGAGATCAGAAATAAAGATTCACAAGTTTTGAGTGACCAATTTGATGAAAAAGTCTCAATGAGAGTTGAATGAAACACATGATTCAGATCATTTATGTATCTTATTCAGAAATTTCTAGAGATCAAACGGTATTTTAGAATCAGAACAACCCTTGTGCCATAATGGGCTAAAAATACATTAGGAATGATCGATCAATTTTGCATCACGACAGAAATGTTATACAATAAAAGGAAAGTGAACAAGACATAATTTTGTTCCACAATCAAACTAAAAAGGGGAAGTAGACGCGACAGATAATTTAACTGTCACTTATACAAGCCAAGAAGATTATTCAGTTTATTTATTTTATAATATGATTTATTTAGCTGAAATTGCTGCTTTTGTTTTTGTTGTTTTTTCAATGCCAATATATCGTACAATAGCCTTTCAAAAAGCTTCATTTTATAAAGAAACTTAGAAAGAAATTCACAGAAAATCATAGCAATTTTATGGTGAAAAGAATACTGCAGTAAAACAATAAGCAAGAAAGTACTAGATACAAAAGGTGAAATTTTACGTTTTAGAACACCTGATAGAAAATGGTTCAAAGGGTGTCTAAGAAAGATAGAAAAATTCAAACAAAATGTATATTATACTAGCCACTTACCTGACAAGAACATGTAAATATTAAAAAATAATGTCGATAATAATGTGATTACATCTTGTAAATAAAAATTGCAGCTAAAATTTTGAATTATTTCATTTATTTTAATACTTTCAAAATTTTTTACGTAACCAAGACATTGGTCGAAGGAAGTAGGGGGATTGAAATGAGGGAAAATGATAAAAAATATACATGAACTAACATATGTTTGTTACATTTATAATTATTCACAATATATATTTCTGCGTAGAATATATTTCTTAAGGCTTAAATTAATTATTTAGAAACTGGGTATATATGACCCTTATAGTAAAATTGACATATTTTCAACAGGGTAAAAAGTTTAAAAACTAAATTGTAGAGAATTTTAAACCAAACGATTTATGAATTTGATCACTTCAGACTAATGAATCGATAGATATCAGCAGGAAAGTACAAAAATCCTTGTTTTCATTTAAACAGTTAAAAATGAAAAACAGGAATGATATCACTTATTGTGTACAATTCAAGTGTACAGAAAAAATATATTTGAACGTTTACGAGAAAATATGTATATATAATTCAATCTTTGATTTACTGCAAAAAAAAAAAAACGGCTTTGGTATTAGTATGGATGAAATGATCATAAGTGTTGGGAAATATTTTTGGACACTTTTGCACCAAGAAAATATAAATATTATAAATACCCTCCATTCGATCTTCACAAAAAATCCCGTTTAAAATCTTTAACCAGATATAGTGATTGTTATGAACCAAGCCATCCAAGTGGTTAATTTCATCAGGAGTCGATCTCTAAAATCCCGTATTTTCTCTGAACCTAGCGACGCAATGGATTCCGAGCACGAAACTCTTTTATATCACACCGAGGAGCGTTGGATTTCAAAGGGGAAGTTTTTGAAACGACTCATTGCACCTGAAAGGGTTATTTCGTTCGTTCATAGAAGTAAAAAAAATTATTTTGGGTTTTCCTTTTATAACCAGATTTTATGATTTAAAATTCAATTTTTTCGAACTCCTTTGAAAAGCTGAATTATCTGAATTTAATCTTTCAAGTCCATCGAAGAGTATTGCCACAACGACTTCAAAATTAAGGTCCTTTAAAGAGAAATTAACAGTGAGGAGTATCCAGAGAAATTTTAAATTGGTTTCGGGGTGTCAATTAGTCCAAGACGATAAGAAAGTTTAATAAAAAAAAAGTATTACTAAGAAAATTCAAACTTCTCTTTGGAAATTATTTGTTTTCAGCTAACTATTACAAATGGTTAACTTAGATCTGGTTTACAAAAATGCCTATGCAACATATCACATTATAGTAGCAACTGTACTTCATTTAATCCGATACACTTTATACAATAGTTCTCAAAGAAATCTTGGACATGCACCAGCAACGTGTTTTTGAAGTGAAACTTCTTTGCTCACGGAGTGAATGGAAAATTTGCCCAGTTTTGCGTAACAGGGAGAAAGCGAACGGAAGTAGTGATTTCCTCCGCCATCGTTGCAATGGGGAGGAGATAGCGAGCCGGAGGAAAAGAGATCAGTGCACACCCTGTGACATGCGTCATATACGTGAAAAAGTTGGATGATTTCCCTCCTTTCCAATTGGTCGACTCCCTCCCCTTTTCTCACCAGACCAGGGAACATCTGTCAACGGTTATATGTGTTGCAATGTTTGCGTTACGGTGTAGACAAAATAGCTCTTGCAGCAAAACGTTCCTTTTTAAAATATTTCCTTAGATTGTTGGCCACATGGTGATATTTTCGGCAGCTAATTTGTTTGTTTTTTTTTTAAATTTTCCTTTGCGTTGAATTATTATTGATTCTAATCAGAATGCCTAAATCAAATGCACAAAGAGGAAAAGAGTTTCGTGAAATAAAAAAAAAGAAAAACTAGCAGAAAGTCCAGTTGAAAAAATGATTAAAAAAATTAGTGCAAATTCATCAAGCGCTACTGTCAAATCTCGATCAGAGTACATGAGAGAATATCGAGCACGGAAAAAACATTGCAAAATATTCTCTTAATGCCGAGTTTAATGACTGATGATGGGAATGCTATTGAGACTCATCTAATGCCATCTCAGATTAATACGGACTTTGTGAACCACCCTGTGCAGTGAACAAGTACAGATCCATCAACAAGTCTAGTGCGTGTGAATCGATAATAAATTCTATCTTACGTTACAAAGACTATGATTCCCATAAAAATGCTCACAAAGCTTTCCAAAAGCGATTCGTTGATAATCCTTTCGGTCACGGGTGTTCGATTTGTGATAGATTATGGTTTAGAGATGATTTGAGAACGACTGTTGCTGAGCATAAAAATATTTTACAAAATATTTTACCAGGAATTAATTTAGAAGATGTTAAACCGTGCTACAATTGCCGACAAAGTTAACTGGAGACTTTAATGTTAATTTTGCTTCAGAAGAAGCCAAACCACTCATTGAATTTTTTAAACGAACACTGAATTTGATAATGAACACTGATGCTAGAGAAGGAACAACAAGACACGGAACCACGATTGATGCAGTTTTCTCACGTTTTCTTGATTGACTACAATCGAGGATTTTTATATCCTACTTTAGTTACCACACACCTATTGTGTCTTTCTTGGAAAATGATGATGTAGAAAATTGAATAAAAATATTATTTTCATAAAATAAATGAATTTTGAATTTAATAAATTCCCCCAGCAGTTTAATATATTTAGATGTATTTCTGCACTTACGACCAACGCCGCCTTAGAAGTTTCACTTCTATCGTTTGGCATTCCACGCACCATTTATTTATTTTTAATTTTCTACGCTTTCATGATCGTACCTGCTTTTATTGGACTTCTGACGTTCCGCTGATTCGATAGTTTCTTAATTAGGATTTTAATTTTTGCACACCATATTATATTTATGAATGGATTCATAAGATACATAAACACTTCAGAAAGCATAATAAAACCATCATACAATAACCACTAAACAATATATTGCATATATAAAAGGATGAAAAGTATTGAAATACGAACCCCACAAGAAAAAAATCAATTTTGTAATGAATAAGTAGGATTAATCTAGTTTAATGACACAAACCTTCCCCTTTGGGACTCAGTAGGTCTAAAATATCCAAATATAATATAGACAAAAAAATCCAAATTGTGAAAGTGTCCATTGAATAAAAATTCCCAATTAAATTGATGAGAAGCTAACTTGAATTTTGAAACACATAATAAAATCTTAAAGAAATAATTTTAAAAATAAACTCGTAGTATTTCCCAAGGAAATAAAAAATCTCGAAATGAATGTAAAGTTATTGTCCTTAAGGTAAACATCGATAATTATGCGAACAGATCATATATATACACACACACACATATATATATATATATACGAACTACTTATAAAACCAAAGGTAACTATAGTCATGATAGTATAAAGTCTTAGCTACAGTAGTACTATAGCAAACTCCTGGCTTTAGGAATTAGGATTGCAGCCAGCTAACCTTCACCTGTATTTGCCAATACTTTGGGCCACAGGGAAGTAAGAAATGTCTAGAAAAGTTTAACTATTATTACAAATAAAGCCATAATCTATTAATATAAAACTATAATATTATAGCCTATAATAATTACTAGAATATGTTAAAATCATAGCTAAAACAATTAGATAAAAAGACTTACCACGTGAGTACAGCAATAACCATTTTCCCGGGCGACAGACAGGTGAATATGAGTTACGCATAGAATTAGTAAGTTGTGATAAAAAATAATTTTAAATCTCTCTCTATATTTTTTTTCATTTAAAAACTCTAAATTAATATTATTTCTATAAATAATAATGTTTCTATATATAGATATAAATAAATTCGAATTCTAATATGGCATTTTAATAATGTTAAAATTAAAATCATTTCTTTTATCATAAATATCGCTATGAAATTTATAATCCTTAATAAACAATGATTCATCCAAGTAATTAGTTTTAACTGGATTACTATTAACTTTAATTAAGTTTAAATAATTGGGATAAAATAATATTGGGGTTAACATTATCATTTTAACTAGCATGCCAAAAGAGATACAGGCTAAAAAATTTGGTAGGTTTCAAATTGTTTGTTTGTCAAAATGTAGAAATTTGTAACTGCAAATGATGTTTAAGAATGAGTGCAAAAAATATAACTTGAGAGAAAAGTTTTTTTTTATCTTCACAGAAAGATCACTAGCAAGCTGACTTTGTGGCCCTAGTGTTGTGTACCTATATAAGCCTAAGCAACCGATATATACCTATGTAAAGCTAAACAACCAATGTATACCTATGTAAACCGAAGCAAACGATGTGTACGTATTTCGTATATATATGTATAGGAGTTATAGGAACACATAGGTTGTTTCTCCTAAAGTCTAAAACTTAACTTTTAACAGATGCTCAGAAAATTACGTTAAGATGACAATATACTTATGTTTTCCCCGTAATTGTCTTCAAGAATAGAAACCGTAAAGAAAGGTGTAGAATATTTCTTATTTTCATCCATGGTTAAAACCTCCTTTTGTGATAACTTTATTATATAAGAAAACAAATCTTTTTTGTCATTTAATAAACGTTAAAGAATTCTATTACCTAGGAAAATACTGTATTAGCATGAGAATATTGTTTAAGAACAAAGAATTAATTTAGTGCAATGAAAAGAAAGAACATTATTGTAAACGATAAGAAGAAATTTTTAGAAATGTGTCTGTGACGTTCCATTAATTACCTATCAACTTCATCTGCTGCAAAAAATAAGTTAATGCATAAAGAAATTTAATTATCAGAGAATAAAGCAAAGCTTTTTGTTAATCCTAAATGTTTCTCAAGCGGAGAAAAATTTAGAGTTAAAAAAATTAAAATAAAAACACTTACCTTTTGCTGTAAAAAACAGCAGGATGCCTCCTTTTTTATATTTTTCTTAATTTTATGCACCTAAATATAATTAGTAGTTTATAAACATTTATATGGAATGTTTCTAATTAAAGATGAAACATCCTCAAACGGCATACTTAAATACTTGTAAATAATGTTATATGTTTTAAAGTCTTACATTTCAAAGTACCAAAGTAATAAATTAAAGTGCATTGCTACAAATATAAAATAAATTTTATTCCAGAAGTAATGGAATTAATGTTAAATTAAATTATTTTGATACAATTATAAACAAATGTATGCATAACTGAATTAGAATCTAAAAAATTATTCCTTATGATTGAATGTTTTAAAAACATAAGCATACGTCGAATTCATCGGATATTTCTCTGTAATTTAATAAATAAATCGCTTTTTACGATAAAAATATTGTCTGACAATGAAAGTGTGACATCACGAGCGCATGCATAAAAATGATGAAAATTGGCTTACTTAGAAAGTTGACATACCTAGAATGTTGTCATTATATAAAAAACAATATTTATTTCAAAGCAATGCAAAAATACACAGGTATAATACGTGGTGCTCATTAGGTAACATCATTGTGCTATAGCTTACCATTGCAAATGATTTCCTGATGGGTGAACGTTTATTCGCTTTTGTAACTATTTTTCACAATTTTTTCTGAGCTAGCAGTGCCAGCGTAAGAAAAACGAGGACCAATTGCGTACCAGATATGATCGATAGATAAAACTCAGAAGGCCTCGATAACTAAGAAAGCTCCTTCCTATATTGTAGTACTTGTTAGTGGAGTCATGCCGCTTGCAGTCAGGTGTTATTTAGTTTGCAAATGGCGATATAGTCCATTGCTGTACAGAAGTATGTTTTTAGGAGGAAATGACTATGCACCATTCCACCGTCCACTTTTATCTAACTGGATACAGTTACAAATAAAAGTTTAGTTATTATTGGATCAATGAAAACCTTTTTAACAAGCGCCATTAATGCAAGATGTTAATGCCAACCTGCTAATAATAAATACTCTTGGTCGATATGAGCATATTCAAGACAACATGCGCAATAGGGTGGATTGAAAATTTTTAGAATTTCAAAACCTTTATGCAGAAGATGTTCTGTGTTATACATATAAAGGGCGAAATAAAATGAAAAATTTAATTTTTATATTAAGTATATACAAGAGAATGGGAATTTTGATGTTTGATCATTTTTATGATAAAACATCAAAGCAATTTTTATTAAAGAAAAATGGTTATTTTTTGAGCACTTTTTAACATTTATTGTGATGAGAAAACATCTAAGCTTAAACAGCTTTTTTTAGTATTGAATTTTAAAAAGAAACCTACAGTCGAAAGTACAATTATACAAAGGAATAATAAAGCAGAAGACGGATAAAAGCTTATATCGGCCTAATACGATGGTATAGGGACAGAGAGCAGGGCTATATTAGTTGTTGCAATGTACATTATACTATTCATTATTCAATACCCGTTAATCAATAATAATAATATTTGGTTATTCATTTTAAAATAATAGATTGTCATAATCAAAAAATAACTCAAAAGCTTTTTTGTCCTAGATACCTAGGAACCTCTTGTGCACGTGTCTGAATGGAGCAGCTGCTATTTTGGATTATTATTTGAAAAATCTCCTGAAAATACATCATTTTTTTTATCACCACTCCTTCTGATGTTACAATCTGAATATCACGGGATACAATTTTCAAAGAAAGATCCCATAAACTATTTCGTACTAATTAGTAAATTTCTATAAACCTAATTTTGAGTTGTTTTTTGGTAAAAATATTTCTCTTTCTTTATAAATATAAGATAACACTATATTTTTTTTTTTTTTTTTTTCTCTGAGTTCATAGAAAAATATTTCAATTCTTGAAATTAATCGTATTACCTAAAAAACAATTGATTCTCTGATTTTATCATTTTGTTAAAAAACAGTAAAAATATGATTATTAGTAATAAGCTTAATTATAAAATGTTAATTACAATACTAATAAAATTATATATATATATATATATATATATATATAAGATTATCATCAATCAAAAAAAATAACTGAAGAGCTTTGGCGGGGGGTGGGGTCTTGACCCCTAGGACACCCTCCTTGTGTGCGCCACTGTCTGAATGGGAGGCAGCTGCTTATTTTGGATCATTCATTATGAACAGAATCTTCCCTGGAAAATACATCATTTTTTTATCACCACTCCTTCCTGATGTTACAATCTCAATATCACGGGATACAATTTCAAAGAAAGATCCCAATAACTATTTCGTACGAATTAGTAAATTTCTATAAACCTAATTTTGAGTTGTTTTTTGGTAAAAATTATTTCTACTAAAAGTCTCCGAATTTCATAAATGATAGAGAACACTTATCATTTTTATCTCAGAGAAATTCAAACCCCTTTCATGAAGAGAAACTATTACTCTTTTTTTCAACAGCCTTTTGAAGTAATAACTCATATACTAGTTGCTTATACTATTTTAAGACAGTGGTGTTGATTTACATTAACTAATATTAGAAGTTATCATTTTTTTAAACACAGTCAGGTAATGAGCGTAATGCTTGATTTTGTAGCAACGTTTATCTGCTAATTTCGCATTTCATCTTGAGAAAATGTGACGTCAAATGTTATTTAGTGCTATCTAGACCTTTATCATATCTCACAGGTAGTCCTTTAAGAAATTGATATCCAATGCTATTAATAGACTAGAAAATAGGAAAACGCGCATGAAATATTCTTAATGAATTATAACTGGATATCATTCTTAATTGAATAGGACATCTTTCTATTTTTAAATATTTTTCAAAGAAATCAATAGAAATGTAATGTCAAAAAGATACTTCGTGCAAAATTTTTGTTTTTATTTTTAATGATATCGCTTGATTCAAAGCATCTTATAATGCAAATTCACGTTGATATAATTTTTCTTATGACCTTCTTTGAATTATTATAAAATTACACAAAAACCTTAATATTCTGCTTTATGCTTCTTTTTTGTAAGAAAAAATATACCAACTTCATTAACAGTGTATTAGACTTCAAGTTTACCTGGTAAAAAGTTTCTTAATATAATCAAAAGTTATTTTAAAATAAATCTGAAATAAATTTCGATTTAATTTGAATAACCACAAATGAAATAATCGAAGGTTTGGTAAAAAAAAGATATGATAATTTGCATTAAAACATTAAATTTTGCCGTATTAAATAACTTTAAATAAGCATCTTCGCTTAAAATATATCTAATAATGTATTTTCCATATGTTCAAAGGAAGAAATAACGAATGGCAATCTCACTATACAGCTTTAAAAATTATGTCATTGCAGAAAATATGTATTAAGAGAAGCATAGGCTTATTTATATAATGCATTTTCGGAATAACAAATGTATATTATCAGATATCATTTTAAGTTGTCCGCTTTTTATCACGCTAAATATTTTATTCTTCAAGGCATTAAATGGGATGACTCAAAATGTCTAAAAATATTTCAAAACACTAATGCGTATCAATTTGTCTTAAATAATTAGAGGGGAAATTCACTGCACAAAAGTAAAGCGTACCACTAAATCTAAATGACATTCTTGGTGGAACGAAGACAGTTATTGATGTTGTTTGCAAAAGGATCTCATTTTCTCTAGAGATAGAATAATCTTGCCTATCAACATATGCTAGCTGCTTTGCTCAATAAAAATTATTTATTTAGAGTATTTTAAAAATTCTCTAACATATATTAGAGTACTGAGATATCCAATAATTGATATCCTTTGATTAAATATTTACTAAATAAATTACTTTAACCTGGAATTTTCCATTAAAAATTTTTTTGATCATGGTATTTCACTCCAATCTTCATATAAACGAATTCATCTTTAAACAAAAGAGAGTTAATTAAATTGCTTTGAAATCTCTAGAGTGTGAATTGCATAACTGTAAAAGTAAAACGAGTATTAAAATACTAAAATAAATACTTAGAAATTCAATTGCGAGTGGATTATCTTTGTGTTGCCTAATAATTTATCAGAATTCAAACTCTTACATTTAGAGTTTAAAATATATCTCTAAGATAATTTGAATATTTTATTTATAATTGAATGAAAATGGTGCAGTTTCTAATGCTTGAAAATATTTTTTTTTGAAAAGCTAATTTAAAAATTGCAAATCATGATAAAGATAATAATGACTTTTTTTTGTTGCGTTTTACATAAGCCCTCCTTAAATGTATTTTAGGAATACTAATTTGCTCTCGTTGCTTTTAAAATAGTTTTACATAAGTTCTTATATTAAGTTTAAGTAGACGGCTTTTAACTTACATTTATTTAATTTTTTACATAATTCAAAAGATTTTAATATTTAGAAATTATTATTTTCCGCAAACAAATTCATCATCGCGTCAAATAAGTTAAAGCTTCATTGCATATATCTAGTTAGATCTTTTTACAGAGATGAAATCTGTTAATTGAGGCATATTATTATTGCTCTGACATCTTTTTCCTTACTATAAATAATCTCTGGGGTTATTTTTCGGTAAAAATTAATAGTGAAAATAATAGTGTTGTGAATAATAAAAATGCAGTCATTGTCGCTTTTGTTGCAGAATATATTGTTTTTGTTACTGTTGCTGTTCCAATATAATACGAAATATGAGAAAAAAAACTGTCAAATTCATGAATATTGAATGGCATTTAATTACCATAATATTAAACTAAATTGTGCGCTATAAATATTATTTCTGTTTGGAAGTAAGTTATGATATATTTTATTTGCTTATACCAGATTTTACTTATGTCAGGATATTCAATTACAATTTAAAACACTATATAACTATGCTGGTCAGTTCAAAGAAAGATTTTAATATTTTAATTCTAATATAAATCATTTGAAAAAACAAAATGTGTACTAAGTGCCTAAAGTCTAAGGTTAAAAACACAAATTAATTGAATTTAGTAAATTGTTTTTCAAAATAAAATACATAATTAATTGATCAAACAGTATACAAATAGCAAATCTTAAAAGTGTAGAATAGTTAATCAAAATTTATTTCTCAGAAAAAGCAAGTGAACAGAGTTAAATTTCGCCGACAGTTCAAGTGTGAGAAATTCAAATGTTAAAATTACAGCAGCGAATAAGATATTTTTTATTATAATGAAGGGGTTTTTTTAGACCAAAATATCTAAAAAAGAGCATAAGTAGTAAATTTTCATCATTCTTTATCTAAGAAATGAATTGCTACTACAGTAACAATTTGAAACGTGTGTTACTGTATAGAGGAGGTCATAATTATTAATAAATGATGGGCTGCAAAGTGTAAGAATCACACGTACAAGAAAAAATAGATTCTAGTAATAAGAAATCACATGCGTGTGTAGAGTAATATGCAGTATCATAATGGTGCATATTTAACCTCCTCGGTCCCCTTGTATCACATGTGATACAAAAGTTTCATATCTTTTTGTGAAGGCTGAACAACAAAAACAAACTTGGGACCGATTGTACTACATTAAATACAAAATGAAATACATCATATAATTTCATCCTTTAATCAACACATGGCAGTACCTGCTCATGATAGCGATTTCTAGTATATATAGAGTCACTGAATCAAAACAAGTGTGTGCTCGTAGTATTTTTTTCTTATTTATACACAGATATTAAACTATTTTTAAAATATGCTTTTTCTTTGTATATGTAATTTTTACTAGTTAACAGCAAAAAGAGAAATGTTTAAGGAAATATTAAAGCATAATGACTAGTGAAGTTTGTTTTTATCGCTTGTGATACAATGGGACCCAATCACTTATAAACATACTTTTTAAGTCATTTTTTTAAAAATTCCTTAGTATATTTTGGGAGGACTTGAAGATTGATAGAAGTATGTATTGAGTTGAAGTCTTTAGCTGATATGTTTGTTTTCTATTTTAACCAATTTAACGCAGATTTATAACTTGCATTCCACATCAAGCAGCTCGTAACAAAGAAGTTAGGCATATGCCTGAAATAGTTGGGGATAGGTCTCGTCCAAATAGGTGTAGGAATGAGAAGTACTCGGTCTTAACAACTGTATAGTTTACAGACTACAAGGTTTTTATATGCTTTACAACTACTAAAAATGGTTTCAAAGCATTTCGTGAAAATAAAAATAATTTTATTAAAATAATTCTACCAATATATATTTAAAACGCCAATAAAATTTAATTTTCATGTTGAATTTATTAATCGTATGTATTGTGTGATAAAAGACTAAAATTAAATTAATTACCTCAATCTTGCTTAATACTTTAAAAAATTCTGATTGTAGTGCCTTGTTCCTGATGTATCATGTGTGATACATCCCCCTAGCTTCTATAAATTAAAAACAAATATTCCACTTTTCTACATCAGAGTGATCAAAACAACTTTTTAAGTACCTCTTACAAAATTTCAAGCTTTTACTTTTGTCTTGGGTCTGAGGAGCTTAAAAATAATAGAAAGAACGAGATTTTGTAATTCAAAGATCTTCAAAGTAGGTGGTACCAACTCTTAAGGACTTAGGGAGTACTTATGGGTTTAGTAGAAAGCCTACAGTAGGGAACTGAGATTAAACATGAAGGGTTTCGAGATATGATTAAAAGTCATTAGTCGTGAAATAAATGAATTAATGAATTAATTATACTAAAGGTGGAACTTAATAAAAATTTACTAAATGAATAATGTGCATCCATATTTTAGGAAAAATTAGTTTAGTAGATCCAAATAAAGCATTTTTAGCATCTTTAAGTAAATATGTAGATATAAGTGTAAAGATGTTGAATTTATAAACGACTAAAATCAATGTTTGCATATCATATTTTCTCTGTATAGTCCTTAAAACTATCAATAATATTTTATTGAACATTTGAATCACCCTCATACATTTTATGAAATTAAATACAGTAGAACGATTCCACAATAATTCATAGTTTGTTTTCTTACTAAATTCTGTTACGCTAGATTTTTCTAGGTATGTTTTATCTTGAAAAAGTAACAGCTGCGCATAAAAGTATTTTCTTA
Organism: Trichonephila clavata; assembly: GCA_019973975.1. Taxonomy (NCBI): domain Eukaryota; kingdom Metazoa; phylum Arthropoda; class Arachnida; order Araneae; family Nephilidae; genus Trichonephila; species Trichonephila clavata. Next base: position 134,261 of record BMAO01006321.1, on the reverse strand, counting down.
GTATGACAAATTGATCGCATAATTGACATTCAAGCATTGAATATATATATACGAATTATAAATATGTATAATTGAATATTGTCTTTTGACAATAATGCAATAAAGTAAATTGTTAATGAAAAATTAAGATTATTTTCACAAATAAACTGTCTTAACAAATCATTTGCCTTTGATTTACACCCCATGATGCCAAAAAAGTAAAGTAGTTAACTTTATTATACTTTAAACCCACAGTATAATGGTAAAAGAGAAGTACACATATGTTTATTTAACCGCACAATCAATTATAATTGCTGTGACAAGATCTGATAAATCAGCTGTGTTTATCCATATTTCCCTTGCCTTTCAATCACAGGATTTAGGAATCTCGCAAGAGTAAACGACATTTGTTTGTAAGTAAGATCAAACCTATGTATCCAAATGTAATTTCGAAAATGACAATAGTTATATATATTTTCATTCATATATATACCTTTGCGACAGACATTCGGCAAACTGTATAACATACAATCATGACTGAGATTATCTTCACATTTAATACCTTTTCATTTAATTGAAAACTGAAAATTTGTAATGATTACATATGAGTAGATATTGTATGCTTTCAGTGCCGGAATAGATACCTTTTGATTGATACTTTTTAACTAAATTACACCAATATATTCATTTTTCAAATTTGTTAAACACCTGCGAATTATACCTTTTTTCAGAGACCAGTAGAATCGTTTGAAATGTCATTTAACTTTTGTATGAGATATATTATTGCAAAAATTGCATTCATACACTGTTCAAACTCAATTAAATCTGAAATATTTCTGATAAGGAGATTAGATCTGTATAATGATTGATATTCTGCAAACTTTTAATTGTCATTTCTGGATTTTGAGTAACCAGCTAGCTTAAAGTGCTAAACATACATACAAAATTATCTAGTTTTCCTTTTTCTTTCATTTTCATTGGTTAAATACTTTTACACTGTATGTTCAAAAGAGAGATAGAGAGATCCTAATTATTACTTGTGTGTTTTTCTTTGTGACTAAATTTCTCAGAACTGCATAAACGGTTATGGAAGATTTTAAATAATTTAAATGACAAAAATAGCATAATTGGATCTGCATAAACTCTGTTTTATGAAAGCAGATAGAATTATACAAATGACAATTATTCATTTTTATCGAAAAGTTTTAAATCTCTCAGTGACTTCTTTCTATAAAATATGGCATCGATAGTGAAACACATTTAATTTCAGTTTAACTCAGCTATGAGAAAGGCTGAGTTTTAATCTATAGCCATAAATAAGTTCCGGTTATTAATTTAAAGCTCTTATCTCGTACCGATGCTGATAACAAGCCCGGATAAAATTAATTAGCCTAAATTGTCGCTAATTGCGCAGGCATGAATAACGTAGCTTGGAATTTTGCTTCCGTTTGTATTGATTTCTAGTAAAACTTAGAATATTCGCTTAACAAATGCAATTATATTAATTTTTAAAAGAATTTTCATAACTGTCGTACATGGCTTGGAAAATTCGAAACAGTTTCTGTTCTTTAATTTTGTTTGTTCCTTTGTCTAAAAGTTTATTTTTTTTTCCAGAAAGTTGCGCATTTTAAAATATGGTTATAGAATGAGTAGAAAATGTTGAGATAAAGTATTTTTAGAATTTATCTTTTTTTTCCTTTTACAGCTTTATACTATTTCTTCAGTATAATTAGTAATGATAAAACTATTTTTAAATTAATGTCAAGTTTTAATTTAAACTTATATTCTAACCATTAAATAAATCTTAATTTTAAAATTTGTGAGCGCAAACACATTTGAAAACATAACATTTAAATAAACATAATAAATATAACTTCAAAAACAGGACGGATACATTAAAGGAAATACGTAATTGTTTAACTGTATTAAAGTTTAAATTATTTTAAAAAATTGAAAATAACTGAGATATATATTAAAAATGGTGACACATTTATTTTTTTAAAATTTTTATTGTGTATTTATTGTTCTATGACCCCATTGTGAGAAAAGTGTTTTGCTGACGATAAAAAAAAATTACAAATTATAATTCCGCTCCAAAGTTTATTAGATCATATATGGTCCTTATATAAAAATATTTCTCAATGAGTGCTGTTTAAGCGAGAAAATCATGAATATCAATGAAAAAACTACCAAGTAGTTTCAATGCAATTTTGAAAAATAAAATATTATGTTTTTCACTAATAGATTGCATTTAATCACACTTAATTTATTAGAATTAATTTTATTCAGTTTTTAAAACAAACAGCTAAAACTTTTTCAGTTTTTTTGTTTATTTATAACTATATACTTGAAATTAAATGACAATAAAAAAACAATATTTAGTCTTCAAATACAACAAAACTTACTTCGGTAAATAAACAATGATAAATAATAGCTTTAGTCAATATAGAGACAAACGATATTAATGGATATATCTATTTATTATCTATTACTATTATGAATCTATTTGTTTCTTTTTATTCAATGCCTTGGTAACTTTATAAAGACAATTTTAGGAAAAGTAGCTCGCTTTAGCTAAAGGGATTAAATGTAATATTAAACAATTAGACCTGTATTTTATTTAGTATGTTTTCTTTTATATAGTTTTGTTTACAACTTATCTACAATGTAATTTACATATTTCTTTTTAAGATCATTTCGAAAGAAGATTAGTGCAAAAAAAATTGAAAAACCAACAAAACTGTTATCACATAAATTTTGAATAATCCTCACACATGTATCTATAATTTTTTTAATAAAGTTTTTCGTGATTTTGTCATAATTTTTTTTCATTACGCCAAGATAGCAACCCTTGCAAGTAAATTGCGTGATTAGGATTTAGCGCGAGTTGGCCATTTTGAAAAACACGTTTCTTTTGGCACGATTTGAAAAAAAGTTCTGGCTCCACAAATCAGGTTTTCAACTAAGACTTATCCTCACATCCTATTTTAGTTTAAATCATTCATGACGGAGAAGAAAAGGCTTCAAATTATGAACTTTTTTTGGAACACAAGTGCCGAATCATCCACTGAATCTTCAATTGTTTTTTGCGCTTTTCCAGAGATTTATAACTGCGCCAATAGTGGTAACCGACCCGATTTTGAAGCTCTAGAGATTGTACCGTCCAATTTTCGAGCAAGGTCAGTTCGTTTTTTTTTTTTTTTTAGATGGAGAATAGTTTTGTAGAATTTGTGGTTATGTGGTTGCCAGCATTATTTTAGTTATCTGTCTCTATTTATTTATACATTTCGAATAAGATGGATTAAACTTAAGGAGAGCATCAAGAACAAATTTTGCAAAAAAAAAAAAAAAAAAGCACAAATGAAGAAAGTGTAAGAAAGATATAATTTTTTAAAGAAGAGATTAGTTGAAAATTAGAACTCTCTACATAATACATATAAATTACAGTTTTCCAATTTGAGCAATGAAGATGAACGTAAGTATAATTTGTACAATAGGGCTTGGTCCACCATCAAGTAGATAGGAAATACCCTCCTAGATTTTTTTTTCTTAAAAAAAAAAACTTTCTACCTGACACTTATGCACTAAGACATTAAACCTATCATTTCAACAAGCAAAATATATTCATTTTTCGAAGCATTGTGATTCTATGATTTACTGATTATGAGCAATCATTAAGATGTTGAAAATACGAGGGCTATTTTTTAAGCAAGAGATTCATGCCTAGCACATGCGTACACCACAACGAGTCTCTGCGTCACTGACCAGCATCCTTTGCGAACTCACTCGTGCCGTTTCCAGTTCTGTAGTAGTCGTGTAAGTTTTGCTGTGCATTTTTAAAATGCTTAAGGAGATTTAATCGCCCGCCAAGAAGGATATAGTTCTCTTATCCGTTTTTTGACAGCAAGAAACATATCGGCTGCAGATATTCATCGTCAGATAACAGAAGTTTATGGCACTGAAGCAATGAGTGACAGCAAAGTTCGAAAATGAGTCAGGAAGTTTAAAGATAAGAGCCTCACACTTCTCAAACAACTCGGGACCTAAAATCGTATCTTTTGGCTGGGAGATTTTGGACCATGCGCAATACAGCCCCGAACTTGCTCCCAGCGCTTTCCATTTTTTTGCGGTACCTCAAACACAGTCTTGGCGGGGGAAGCGCTTCAGTGGCAACAAAGAGGTGAATGCGGCAGTGAACTCTTGGCTATCCGACTCTTGAACTCTTAGCGGCAGACTTCTTTGAAGAGGATTTTCAAAACTAAGTTCTAACGTATGACAGGTGCATTAATAAATTTGGAAGCTATGTTGAAAAATGGGCAAAAGTATGCATAACCCTAAAATAAAGTTTTTTTTGGAACAAAATATTGCTGTTATTTTTTTAAAAAACAAACGGACCTTTTACTTAAAAAAACAGCCCTCGTAATTTAGAGGGATAGTAAATTCCTAACATATGAAATAGGTCAGCTGTAAATACATTATTCGAATTATTTGAGATATTTAAGATTTATTTTAAAATGATTTAATTTCGATATATCATGTACATAATATTAATTTACCAAATGTATCAGATGTAAATACACAACCAAAACATTTAAAGGGCACACTTTATTGAAAAAAAAATGCAAGGTTTTCCACAGAGCTGATACATTTCCTTCAGTGTTTTTGCTCATTATTGGATTAAAATATATTCAAAATGTTTGCTAAATATTATTTATAAAGTACGTTATCAAATGTGTTTTAATTCATTTCATAGGAATATTCATAGGAAATACGTCTAAGACCCACTTTTTGCGTCCTTACGTAGGCATCCTGGGCTGATGCTGCAGTCCGGGAATATTTCGGAAATCCGTTATAAACTTGCAAAGTTACAGGAATTTCTAAAATTAGATTTCACACTCTCGTTCGTTCTCCATCTCCAATTACACCAGGAACACACTGTTCTGGTGCAACGATTTTAAGGGTAAGATCCTGCCCATGTTTGCGTAATAGTGGTCGTCCTGAATTATCTGGCAAAGTTACAGAAATTTCTCAGATTGAATATCAGTTTCAGATTATCCGTTTTCAAGTACGCCAGGGACCAAGTTTTCACTCTCCAAGTCTTTTAAGGCAAGCCCCTGCCGCGAGGTGTCTAAAATACGGTCGACCAGCATTATCCGGCAAAGTTATCGGATCTCATAAAATTCGATTTCAGATTCTCATTCCACATCTCGAAACGTACACGGAACTGACTTTTGATGCTCCAGCGCACTCAAGTTCAGTCGCAAGATGGATTGAAAATCAGGACGCGGGAGTGAGTGAGTGAATATTAACGTCGCACTGTCTTAGTAACACGAGGGCTTTTGGCGACGGTTCGCTTAATTTTGAACCATGGTCAAGTGACGCGGACGGCACCTGAGCTGGCACCCCCCTCTCCTAACTACCACACCACACCAACGGAAGGACGTTTGAGATCTCGACAGATTTAACGTGCATCGCTCCCCTACATGGTGGGTCTTTAGTGGTACTGGGATCGAACTCATGACACGCTGGCCATGATCCGATGACTAGACCACTTGGCTGACGCGGCCACCAGGACGCGGGACTCGAATGACGTGCCTTTTTACCTAATTCAGACAATATCTGGCATGGCTAGTGGAGTTTCTGAAATCTGATTTCAGATAATCCTTTTCCGCCCCTAGATACAACTGAAGATTACTTTTAGTTGCCTCTGAGCTGGCAAGTTCAGTCCCTGGAGGGGGCATTAGGGTCGTCCGGCATTATCTGTTAAAGTTACGGGAATTTCTAAAATTCGAATTCAGACTCTTGTTCTCCATTCCGAATTATACCAGAAATACACTTTTCCCGTACCAAGACATTAAGGGTAAGCTCCTGCCACGGTTTGCGTAATAGACGGTTGTCCTGAATTATCCGGCAAAGTTACAGTTATTTTCAGACTGGATATCAGATTCAGATTATCCGTTTTAAAATACGCCAGGGACTAAGTTTTCACGATTAATGGCCTTTAAGGTAGGCCCCTGCCACGACGTGTCTAAAATATGATCGACCGGCATTATCTGGCAAAATTACGGTTATTTTTGGAAAGTGATTCAAAAATCGGATTTCGCACCCCGAAATACGTCGGACACTTACATTTCGTGCATTTTGGCTTACAATATCTGATTCCTCAGACACATGAGCATTGCGACATTTTGCTGTTTTTCCCGTTTTCCAGATTCTTCACATTTCCGGCAATAAAAAAATTATGGTGTTATTAATTGAAATAAAAACTATCCTATGTTTAAAGTTGGACGAAATAACACGCAGTGTGCAAAATTATATTATGGTCGGTTGAGTAGTTTCGGAGTCATCGCGGACAAACACTTGACAGTAATTTTTATAAATAAAAGTAATAAATTATATATTGCTACGAACATTGTATAATTCTTGCTTAATTTATTTGAAGATAGTGTAATACCAGCATATTTAATAAGTTAATATTATTTTATGTTGTACACAATTATTTTATAATACTATATATTGCTGATTCAGCCCCATTGGCATGAAATTTGGAGACTTGGTGACTTTCCCACCATATGGATGCTTTCCGAAGTTATTGGAAAGATCTATTCCCTTATGACCTATGACGTAAGGGGATTTTTCGAGATGACAGGGGAAGGCACGCAGACTACAAATAGTGGTCACTTTCATTAATTGAGTCAGAACTTCAGATGTTGAAGACTTCACTTGCTTACGACCTAGTGACTGTTCACGGATAATTGTAATCATTACGTACTTGTAGTTTTAGACACTGATAGATGTTTCTGAGTATTGAAGAAGCTGTAGAAACTCTTTGGAACTTATTGCGCCAATTTTACTGCTGCTTCCTGCATCTTAAGGATAGTTTTTCGGCAATAAATTTCATCCTTGTTGAAGAACTGCTTTGTTCTTTGGAACTGTTAGATTAAAATCCACGAACCCCAATCTACGTAACAAAACTATTATGCTGAATGAAAATTAAGAAATACATAAGTTTCAATCATTTGCTAATATTTCCAGTAGAATATATTACACATATTTTTTCCTTAGAGAATCAGAAAAATGAAATTTCAATAGTTTATATTTGCGTATGTTTTTATTTTTTACAATGAAGTTAAAAATAAAAATTTATGCAAATAAATTATGCAATTTTTATTAAATTTTCTATATTTACATGAAACAAATAAATAAATTAAAAGTAATTTACTTATTTCTATAGGAGAAAAATAATTTTTAAATGTGACATTTCGATAACATTTTCAAAACCGTGTCTTAAAGTTAGAACTATGAAGATCATGGTATTTCACTACATGCAGTGCATTGACCATTCAGTCACAATTGATTGAATTCTAACAGATGCCAATAACCATTTATCTTGATGTCCCCATGATCATCAAGAGCCCTCTCCATTCGTTTTTATAAATACATCTCAAAGAAAGACGACTGGGAATATGTATGGGGAAATTATGTAAATTAGATAGCTATCAGATTTCCTGGACACCCGCCAGGCGTTGAAGTGAGATATTTCAAGTATCATAAAAAAACCTGATTTATGACACAATGATTCTAAACTTAGAGCTGTGTCGGGTGAATATTCTCAGTGATTTGTGCTCGTTTTCTTCACATAAATTGGTTTCTTATGCAATTATGATGAAGTTACTTTTTGCTGAAGATGACAAAGCAGAAGCATTATGGTTTGAGGTGGACATAGGAATTCATAACTTCACAGAATAGTATTACTACCCATTTTTCAAAAGGCGCTTTATTTTTTTAGCAGTGTTTCTCAAACTTGAAATGTTTATGACCCGATGTTCAATGATACTTTTCATTGTACTCCCCCCTTTCCAAACATGGACAATGTATTGAATTTAGTGATACTATACTTTGAAGCAAAAGCTACAATACCACTTTAACTTCTTAAGGTATCCGACTGGTTGCGACAATATTTTTTTCAAAAAAAAATGGAAATATGGGGATTTTTTGTTGTTTTTAGATTTTTTTTAGTATATTTAAAGAAAAATATGCTAAAATTAAGAAGAGAAAAATAAATTATTATAACTAAAATGGGAAACAAATGGATAAAAATTGACAAACAACAAAAAAATCCCCATATTTCCATTTTTTTTGAAAAAAAATATTGTCACAACCAGTCAGCAATCGCTGACCCCGCTTGATTATTTTCAAAAAATCACATTTCAAGTAAAACGCGTTTCAAAGTGTGACATCTTGCTTTAAGTAATGGCACCTGCTTTTACTAAAGCACTAGAAGTTTTTGTTCTAGTGAACGGAAAATGATAAACTTGGTATTTTTGTAAAGCTAATAAGATGGCCTATGAAATAAAATCATAAAAAAATTGTCAATTTTTGGCAATATTCACTGTTTTAGGGTAGTCGGATACCTTAAGTGTCACTATCGTATATAAACATCTCGTTCAGTCAAAGCGTTTATTGCCCCTGACGTATATGCACGTCTTTCCAAAGTATGATATTTTCTGTTCACGGTCATTAATTTATTCCAAAGACTTTTGAATGCTATAAAAGAACATTTACTGTGTTTACGAAGGATTTACTTATTAAGAGAATTTGATTATTTTTTTTCTTTTCTCTCCTATCTCTGAATATATCACAAGCTCGTGCCTACGTGGAAATCTGTGGCATTGGGGAACGAATGCCATAATTTTAAATCGACAGAAACAAAATTAAAAGAGATTAATTATAAGCCTTACATGTTATCATGACCAGAGTTAACTTTTTTATACAACTGTATATATGGCCATGGGATTATTATACTTGTTCTTAACATAGTATTGCTAAATTAATTGTAAAAAGGAATGTGCAATACTTATATATTTATAAGTGTATTATCTCAGAGTAAATGTGTATTGTATTTTTATTATGTATTTTGCTTGTTTACTTTCAGTAAATTAATATTTTTAAAAATAATCTTTTCCTTTCGAATTTTCAATATTCTCGTAGTTATCCAGCACCCCCCCCCACCTCCCTAGGGGACAGTTTGAAGATCTCTGTTTTATAGGTTGTATATTCAATATTAACTGGAATGTTCTTTTGTTATATGAAGATAAAAAATTTTCCGGAAAAATAAATGTTTCATAAAGGAAAGTGAGAAAAAATGAACTATTTTCAATATAACACACATAAAAGAGAATAAGGCTCTTAATATTTTGCAGTTCGAAGCACATTTTGAATATTCATCATTACTAAGTTAATAAAGTTACAAAAAACAATTATCTGAATTTAGGGTAATTGTTTTGTCGTAGTATATTGCCACAAATTTTAGTTTAGTTTTATAAATAAATACAATATAAGTATTATTTTTACACGTATTCCACGTGAATTGAATAACATGTTCTTTTTTATTTTTAATTCTATGTATTTATAAATAAATATATAGTTCGAGCAAAATATAAAAATAAAAAAAAACATTAAATTTTTATTAAAATTAAATATAAAATACTTTATCAACAATTTTTTCAGCTTCAAACTAAGAGTATAAAATATTAATACAGCGCGGTAATAAAAAATTTCATACTTGTTATATTTGTGGACACATTTATTTAAATAAATTAAGCTGAAAGTGAAATTTATATAATGCGCTTCAAAAGCATAAAGTATGTATTCTCCACAAAATGTAGATATTCATTTTTAATGCAAATAAAATGAACAAAATACTTCATGAATTATACATTTTACATCTAATAAAAGTGGCTTATACGTTTTCATTTGTTAAGAATATATAAATATTTCAAATTAAATTTTTAAAGCTATGCGTATTTAATTTGTTATGTACGAGGACGCTTAACACAAAGAAGCAAAACGTATATATATTAGATTTAAAAAATAATGCTAAGATGAGAGAGAGTGAATGGTTAAGTCCTTTTTAATGATTTTCCTTTAAGGGATAAAAAAAATGTTATTAGGAATAATGGAACTCAAAAGCTAATTTCAAACATTTTATTTTGTGCGTTATACCATTCTACAGAATACTGCATTCATTTATATGATTACATTTAAAAAAATTTTCATTCAAAATCTCTTTCTATGTTACACATTTAATAAAGTTCATAATTTTATTAACTTTATAATGAGTTTTAATGCTTAGTTGGATGTTTTGACATGAAATGACTTAGTGCTATTCTTTATATCAAAGGAGAACAAGAGATGGTCTATTTTTAAATATTGCACTAGAAAATATGGAGTTATTTAGTAAAAATATCTTTCCATAGGAAATGGAATTAAGTTTGCACCAAAAACTATTTTGAATACATTTTCCAAATCCATTTGAATTTAAGCAGGCTAAGAATATTCATTAGATGATCAGACGAAACTTTCTCGATTTCAGGTTCTTTGCCTAAGGTAACCTAACAAGTGTATGAATTTCAAATGAATGCTTACGCACAGGAGCAATTTGTCATTCGAATTTGAAAGAAATAATTTTGCTCCTTCATTGATCTCGGATACAGTTTTGGAATATTCAATGATAAACAGAATGTTATTTGATGAACCTTCTAAACATACATTAAAATACAGAAAATCTTCCGAGTCCAATAGGTTGCATGGCAAATATTTTCAATAACTCTTTTTTGATACTCAAAGAAGATACGTACGATATTTTATACAAACATATAGTTGTGTTTCTGGAGTTACAATCTATCAGCACTTTAATAAAAAGAAATGAAACCTTTGATATAGCTATTTTCTCTTATAACAGTTATAAAAATGTTCTTTCTAGATTAAACTGAACTTTAATTTAAAAAGATTTTTAAAATTTGACTGTATTATTTAAAGAATTTATCCAGAGTTGTATGTATCAATTCTTTCAAATATTACCTAGTCCAAAAAATTAACGAAACACAAGAATATTTTATAACATAATTTAGCAGACTTTTCATTAAGCTGAATTTCTCAAATATCATAAATATTTCGTTTTTGTTATTAGTATAAAATATTTTCTCAAAAGTTTAAAGATTAATAAAAAGAGAGTGAGATTTATAAATATATCGGTATTCATTACATAAAAGTAAGAATATCATATTTCTAATGTGTTTACTGAAAATAAAAATTAACTGCATCATGTGAGCAAAACTCTAATTTTATTTTGAATTCTGTATTAATACATCATAGTTTAAGGAAAATACATCACTATAGAACACATTAACATATAATTAAAATATAAGAAAATAACTGATTTAGTATATAACACTAAATCAGAATTATGGAAATAATACATTTATGTTTAGATTTAAAAAATGTATAAAACTGTACAAAATGCATAAACAAGAAAATTAGACCAGATATTTAAGGCTTAAGACTTTTTTCCCATCCAGATTAGATTTTATAAAATACTTTAAATTACTTTTTATAATTATTTAAAATACAAACTACATATTTTTAAATCGTTTTTATTGCGATATTTCAAGAATTCAATCATAAATTTTAAGATAACAGGGATGGACCAAATATAGTGTTTCATTTCTTGACATTCTTCACATTTTTAAATGTGAAATAATGATGTAGTAATACAATTTTAAAAACTGACACATAAAATTAAAAGATGCTATCAACTTAAAACTTTTTCATGAAACTACTAATAAATTTAAAAAATATATACTTACAAATTATTATAGTTTTTTCCAATTAATATTTTGGTGTTTATAGTAAATTATATACAAGTCAATTGAATATGTAAAATAAAACATGTTTTTATGATTACCAAATTCGAAGCTTTAGGAAAATCTATACTATTCAACAAATTAATGAAATTTATATTATAAAAAGTAAATGACTTGTTAAAAACAAATTAATTAGATCTTAAAGTTTTAATTAGAAATCTAAAACATCTAATCTAAAAAATCCATGCGTACATCTTAAATTTTTACATATTTGAAACCAATTTTAAATGACTTTAAAACAAAATTCTAAGCTCTCCCATTTTTTCCTTTACGAATAAATTTTTAAATTACTAAGGTATATTGTTCCTGTGAACATTGCATTAAAGGAAACATATACTGGATTTTACCAAGTATTGTTAAAACTGTTTCTTCGTTTTTTTAATTCTTCTCTAATTGCAATTCTAATTTTTTTTTTATAAAAGAAGCATTTTTTTCTTTGGAAAACTCTTCTTTCCTACGCAATAATTTTTTAATACTCGAATACAGATATTTTACCTATTTTTAAAACGGAAAAAAATGGGATTTAAAGTAATTTTACCAAAACTACCATTAAGAAGGAAAAATCGGAAATTGAAAACTGAAATTTTTCTTAACATTTTAAAAAGAACTTTTGACTATCTAGTCCTAAGGAATTTAGTATACGAATCTTATTGAATAACTTTTTCGAAAAATGGAGTTTTTTTTTAGTACCCTGGGGCAATGACTAAACCTTATTTATTTATTTTCAATATCGATAAGAAGAAAATTAAGTTAAGTCAAGGATTTCAAAAACGTTTAAGCTAGAACGTTTTAATGTGTATATGATTTAACGAAACAGAGAGCTTCTGGGCAAAATCGATGAAAAAGTTTTTGTGCATACTAAAGCGTTTTTGATAAGTTTCTTAAAAGTTTCCATAAGATATAATGTATATTTTAAATGAAATTCTTCCTTAAAAATTAAAAAAAAATAACTGAAATTATTAGTTTATTATTTTGAGATTGCATCTGATTTGTTGTGCAGAAGTTGGTACAAATTCTGTATTAATATTTTGGTTTTGTTGCAAATTATTTTTTGACGCTTTATTTACTTTTTTTACTTACTTTTAAATCATAAGAAACACCTTTAATGCCTCTAAATTCAAGACAACATTAATGTTCACAATACACTATCGATAATTTTGTTTGTCATTTATATAAGCCGATGTAATAATTTTAAGTTCAGACTTCAAATAATTCTTCTTATTTAAAAATGCTTTAAATAAAAAAATTAATTAAGTAATTAGTTCCTTACTTTGAGATTGTATCTGGTTCTATTGACCAGAAGTTTATGTGAAGCATGTGTTAATACTTTTAGATTCTTGCAAAATATTTTTAAGCAAATAATATGCTAGTTTTTAAGCAAATAATATGCTAGTTTTTCAGCAAATAATATCTTAGTAATTTTTTTACTTTTTTACATCATGAAAAATACCACGAGAGCCCTTGAATTCATATGACTACATTAATATTCAAAATATAACAAGTGATAATATTTTTAGGTCATTTATAAGACAATGTGATAATTTTAAACTCAGAGTTCGTATAATCCTTGTTATTTAAAAAATACTACGTTATACCAAATGCTTTTTTAAAAAAATTAATGCATTTCAACATCTCGACTTTTTGGTAGATTCCATTCCTTTTAAAGATGATTAAATGTTCCTTCTACTCATGAAAATGCCGCTTTCTACCTTGTAATTTATTATTTATGATTTGACAAATGCAACTGTTCACATTAATTATTTAAATATCTTAAAACAGTAGCTATCACATTATTCGTCCCATATTTATTTGAACTGTAAGAATTGTCAAATACTTCACCCTATTCAGAAATGATACATACATATACATGCACTTCAAATAAACGATTCGTTAAAGAATATTTTACATCTGCATTCAAATTCGTCTCTGAACTACCCGCACAGCATTAACGTGTTAGTGTGTACTTAGCTAATTTGTGTTCTTTTAGTAAAGAAAATGTTTCCTTATTGTTTCAGTATTTTTATTCTCACGTACATCTGCGTTTAATTCCGGTTTCTATTTCTGTAGAACTTTTGTGATTTTCTTTTTCTGTTAAGTAAAGAGACATACTGAATGTTACTTGAGAAACGTTGCTTGTAAAAGTAGTTAATTTTGCCGATTGTTGAATTAGATGTTCTTTTATTCTGAGTAGTTGGTTACATTTATTTATGTTTTAGAGCAAATACATGTAAAATGACAAAGAGTAAACCTCGAGTTTTCAAATAGGTTCTTAATATAAAAAATATAAAATAAGATAAAGATGCATTCAAGTTCTTTACATAAGTATGTTACACTTCTTTAATTTGTCAGTCTGTGAAATTCAGTAATAGTCGTCAAAAACTTAATATGTTGAGAAAGTTGTAATTCAGATATTGCAACAATGATCCGAATTTTGTTTTTAACCCCTTAAATGTCACCGGCGTATATATCCGTCTCGTTCAACCGGTGTGTTATGTGCCCGGATGGATACATCCGCCCTTAAGAAATATGATTCTTTTCTTTGTGCTGCAATCAGTGAAACTCTTATGAAGGATTTGGGATGCAATAAAAGGACATTGACAGTGTTTGCGAAGGATTTAGTTATTTCACAGAAAAATTCCCTTATTTTTGCCTTTTCATCCCCCCCCCTCACCATACCGCATACAGGCAACTATGTGAAAAATGGTGGCTCTGGCCTAACTTTTTATCGGCAACTAAGGGATATCAGTAAAATTAAGGCAATAGAATGTGGAACTTCATTTATATTAAATCGTATCAAATGCAGAGGATTCTTATTTATTTTGTTATATATGATGGAAATATCTATATAATCACAGTTTAGAATATCATGAGTGGCAATGTTCAAATCTGAAAGTCAAGTTTTAATTCCTGATTCAGTCAAGTTCCCTTTGTGGAAAAATATGCATGTTGTACAATAAATTGAACTCATTCTCAATGTGTTCGAGTACATTGGTGTAGAAGAGAGTTATAAAAAATCGGTACTAATCAGATATCGTCTGCGTGAATTGTTCTTGGTTTATAATTGCTAAAGTAATTGTTACAAATTCTCATGTAGCTTCAAGAGTAATTCAGTTTAAAGTCAATCATTTTATCTTTTTTAAAGTATTGGCTTATAGTATTGCATCTTATTCACTAAAAATTGCTTAAAATAATGCAAGTTACAGAAACTTATTATTAGACAATTTGCTTGATCTAGTAATTGAAACACAATACATAAACCAAAAGATGCACTTGAAAACTGTGAATCAAGATGTCCGTTGCAAATATAAAAATGACTTAATCATTTTACTTTTATTTGGAAAAACATTGACTAAATGTGCGCCTAGAAATATTAAAAATGAACTTTATTTCCCTAAAAAGTTTCAGTCAAACAATGTCAAACCAATAAATCATTTACTACGCTTCATCAGAATCTACAATATTTAACACATTTTCCATAAAGAGGAATTTTGAAGAGTTATTTTACATCGAGTTTTGTATTGGGTGTGTGTGTGTAACAAAGTTTTTTTTTTTGCATTTAGAGTTACAAAAAGAAAACATTTTTTACTGAATTCTACATTATCAGTAGGAAATGGTTTTTATCTTTGCATTAAACCACTTTAGGATTACACTCTGTTATGCTTCTTAAACTCTATGCATATGCCTTTTATGAAAAACTAAGTTATATCTAAGTAAATACATTTGAGAATCAGTTTAGATATATTCTTTCAAATTTATAGCGTGGCTTAATTTACTGATCTCCACACCTAAAGCCTTATGATTCTCTACACACTCATTATAATTCTCTACACAGTACCGATATTAATTTCAAAAGTCCATGTGACGTTACTCCTGGATCCTTGATCAACCTTCAATGCATCAATGAAGGCACATCTGCCTTAGATATAAAAACAAAATGAAAGCCGCAACAATAATAAATGTGCGGATAGTCGGTGCTGCAGTCATATTTGCATTTTTCTTATGAAAACTCTTGTTCTGAAAACTATTTAAGTTTTTAAATCAGTGAGTGTGAAGTGGCTTTATTATCCTGCAAGACGACTCAAACATCATGTCTTTTTTTTAACAGTTAGTGAAGGTAAAATTTTCCATGAGGTCTCGATGACACTCCTAATTCTATTGCTTTCATGTTCACATAATAGTCGTGGAATCACAACCGATGTGAACTGCTTTATCATGTGGATAAATTACGATTTCATTAGAACATAAGCTTGACGTGGTATAAATCAAACGCGTGCTAACAAGCATACACTCTTTTTACATGAGAATAACATGACCTTTATTTAAAAAAATAACATTCGTATGCTATTTCTGAGTCATAAACCATTTGTACAATCTAACCAATTATACAAATTATAAATGGTATTATAATGGCGTCGTTCAAATGGTCTAAGCAAATAAGCATTTCCATATGTCAGTATGCTACAGATTTCATTCAAATTTGACAGTCTTTGCGTGTATTGTGTTTTGCGTGCGAATATTGTAGCAATTTAATGATCAATTATGTATAGAAGCACATGTCTTTATTCACTAAGTTAACAATAAGCAAGAAATCAGAATTTTTGAGAAGGAGAAAAATAATTAGGTATTAATCCTAAGTTGATCTTCACCAAAAACTTCAGCCACCTTTATGGTTTTAAAAATGATATTCTCGTAAATTATTCTATTGAAGAAATGTTATTGAAAAAATGGATACTAATTTATGGTCACTTATTTAAAAAAAAACATGCTTGAGTCAATTTTAAGAAAATTATTAGAATTTAAAATAGTAAACTGGTTCAAAAAATTAGAGATTGTTTTTAAGCATGCTTCTCTGTTGAATGCTTATATTTAATATTTTTGTGTGAGAAAGAGAGATAAATTTTAAAAAAACTTTTCATTAATTTAATACCCACCTTCAACGAAAATAGAGCGAATTATTTGTTCATTGTTTAATAGTTGATATGTGTGGTAACGGTAAACACAGTAAAATATTTAATTAACTTATATAAAATATATGTTTAAATTCAATAAAGAATTACTTAAAATATTTAAGTACATGAAGAGACAATAGTATATATGGAAAATGCTTACAAATAAAAACAAAAATACCACTTTTTGAAGAAGACAATTAAACTCTCTCTCTCTACTACTATAAATAAAAAAATAAGTTGTAATAAATCTTCTCTTAATTATTGGAATTGCTAACATTTTCCTTACCTTTCAGAGAAATAAATAATAAAGTTGTCTAAATATATTGTTAAACTTTATTGCATATTTTATTTTAAATACTGAAATGAACCTTGAACATTAAATATTTCTTTTCAAATATGTACAATTTATTTCTGGATTTCGTTAAACCACCTCGCATTCTACTGAAAAAAGGTATAGGTAAACAACATAGTGAAGTCCTTTCTAAATATCATTAAATCTAGACCTTAGAGTATTACCAAAGGCAAAAATAATTTCTAATTGCGTGACCGAGTTTCAGGCACGTATCGATTTATGCAACGGAAGACCTGCTTCGAACAAGAGTTTTTATACTTCCGGTATTTAAAATTTTCTAGTTTCAGGAAACTGCAACTCGATAATGTAGATTAAATGGCTTCATGTCCATTAGCAAATCGTATTTCTACACGCTACAATTTCTAAAAGAATAGTCATTTTCTTACAGTAAGTAAATGATATTTTTTGCTACGATAAGGGATTTTAGCGTGTACAGTAACGAAAAAATGGCATTGCTTTTTGAATTGTTATTGTGGTTAAGAGGAATTAGTTTTTTATCCAAGCCCTTATTCTAATTAAACTTTAAGCGATAAAAATCTTCTTTTCGTGGTTTTATGCATGTTTTTGCGAATGTATAACCTTTTACGTTAATATTTCTAAATCGCAAATGTTTGAGGATGTTTATTTTTAACAAAATATTATGTACGTATTTTACAAAGGTGTGAAAATTTTTAGAAACGACCCAATACATAACGCAAAAGTTAAGGTTAATTTGTTGTTTGTTTTAACTTTTCTTTACATGAAAAGTTAAAAATAACTTTAAATTTAAAAGAGTAATTTTTATCTCAAAATTTGTTTAAATGTTTTAAGCTGTTTTAATTAAAAAATAATTTTTTGGAAGAATAAACGTTTAACTTAAAATTAAACTGTTTGATTAGCTATTAAATTTTGACAATTTTTCAGAATATATATTCATGCCTTAATTTTTCATTTTTACAATCTAAAATAAATTTAATAAGACATGGTCTAGTATATATATTGAACCATATATCTTGGTCTATATAACATACATTTTCAAAATAATAAATTTTAAATTTTGGAGAAAAATGGATCTAACACTCTTAATTCGCATAACGGAAACTAAAAAACCTTGTGAAAAAGTAATTTTTTAATTTTTTTTCTTCTTTTTTTAATAACAATGATAAAATCTTATATATTGTTTTATAAAAATAAATAAATAAATATATGGTTGATATCTTCGTTGTTGTTGTTTTTCACTCCTGCTTGTGCACGAAAAAAATCAGATCTTTTTTATAAAATGTGCCCACATTTATTTTTCTTGGTTCTTTTCAATCAGTAATCTATAATAAAATATAAATTTTTCGGGCAAAAAGTTAATTTAATTTTTCTTTAAAAGAATTTTTTTCTAGTTTCTATTAGCAGCACGTTATCAAGAATACTAACGTCTGAAGTTTTGAAGTGAAATTGAATTTTTAGACTGTTGTGTCAGTTTCCATTTAAAAACAACTTTCCTCACAGGAAATATAAGAAAACAATATAGATATATTTAAAAATATTAAATATTAAATTCTAGTTCTACAAGTATCTTTAATGAGATAAATGTAGTGAATGATGAAAAATTTTAGTTATTTTTAACAATATTCTTTCTTAAATATTTCATACATGCATCAAATTTTTTAACAGATTAATCGAATACAAATGTTCATTTCTTGCATTATCTCAAATACTTAAAGATATAAGAAAAGTGATGCATCTAAATGTTTTTCTTCTACAGTGAATGACAAGCAGCATGTAATTTTGGTGTTCACAATTAAGATTATAAACACAAAATTTGTAAAAACTGAATAAATATTCAATTTATTGTAATAAAATTTCTCTTGCAGAGACATATTATAATAAAATACACCCTATAACAGTATAACAATATGAAAAAATAAGTATATTGTTAGTTGAAGAACAAGTTAGTTTAAAAATGGTCAAATCACAATGCATTATTTATTGGAAAATGTTTATCTAATATGGAGTTTAGCCACCAATACATGTCTCACAATGTGCTGCCATATTAATGAGGGTGTCGATAAATGATTGTTGCAATAAACATATCCTTTCATAAGCCGGTTTTTAACCCATTGACCGATTTGCCGTACAGCGTATGGACTACCAAAAGTTGGCCGCAACTAGTCTGCCTGGCACTGTACTGGCACTAATATTTTCTTTTTTTTCATTTGATTTACGTTTTTATTAAAATTCTTAAGATGTATTATTCAATGCCAGTGTTTTGAAAATGTGACGCAGTTTGTCTATGGTACTGAAGTAATTTCAATCGGGTTGAAGGAGGGGAATTGATATGGTGTTTAGTTATATGTAATAAAAAATTGTGAATTTTTATTTCAAAAATTTTGGATAAAAAACTAAACGGTTAAGGGGTTAACGTTTTGACAGTTCTGGGAAAGAGGTGACGTTATGTATGCCCTTTTGTGGACCATGCTTAACATGTTCTACAGGATAGAGTTTTAGAAACTTTGAGGGTCAGATCGTAATATATATATATATATATATTCAAGAAAATCATCAATAATGTGAGATACGTATGGTTTTGCATTACCACCTATACAAAAAAAATTCAAGATCTGTAGTGCCTTGGAAAAACATCACAAATGCTTCAAATAAATAATCCCTATAGGCTGTATAATGACACAAACCCCTTTAAAGCGTATGCAGTGATATGCGACTGCCCAACATGATGCAATGCCAGGCAATTATTCATTTGCCCTTAAACTGATCAATTTTCCTTACATTGGAGCCAGCATCAATGTCTCTTTAGATGAAGGCTTCTTAATAATTACGCTTTGTGCTGAATCTTGATTTATAAGTGAAAAGAATACTTCCTCACTCTTGATTAAGTCCAAAAAGGGGTGCTCGGCTTCATAACAAATGGGCTGTTCTGTGTGATGTGCTGTAATGGAGACACAGCACTGTGTAACCAGACGTAAATATCCATCTCAGCTCTACATTAAAGTACTGTATGCCTGGTAATTCTTTCTTCACAAACGTGGCAGCAAAATCACGAGAAAATTGTAGCCGTTGTCTGCTTATGTCAACACGCACTTAATATTAAGTAGCAATCCTTTCCATATGTCGCTTCCTAAAGTGGACTTAATCATAATTCCTGGTGACTGTACCACTTGTTTGGGGTTGATTCCAGAATCTTGCTTCCTTTTTCGGTGCATTTGGAGCAATCAGGTCACCAGCGATTGAGACCACTTAGCTTCAATCTTATAAGGCTCTACATCTCATTGAATCATTGAAACAATTGGGGGGACTCATCATCTTTCCAAAGAGTTAATCGAGTGTGTTTTAACACAATATTTATATAACTGCAAGTACAATTCCCAGATATCTTTAAAATTCTTTGGTGATTAGCAAAATTAACGCTAGGCAATAACTATTCAAAACTTGCAGTTAGGTTTTTCAAAATACATTAGTTAAACTTGTATCAATTCCATTGATGGTAGTTTAAAATTATTGTCAAAATTTTGTTTGTGACATTGATTTTGAACACCAACTCATTTACTTAAATAGAAATTAATGAAAAAACTTTTTTTTTAGTTTAGATGAATAAAATGTAACCTGTTTATAAATAAAAATAGTTTGAAGCCTAATATTATAGTTTTAAAATGAAATTCATGAACAAGATTGATTATATTTAAATTAGGTTAGTAAATATATGTATAGCCTAGAGTTAAATTTAATAACACTGATAAAAAATGAGTTTATTGATCTTATATTTTGAAAAGTGGTTTTGAAGTAAAAAAATTCTTAAATTGTTTAATGTTATACTTATCAAAGAAAGAGCATTTTTATTTTTGAAAATGGGAGAAAAATAAAAAAATTTTAAGAGGGATCACTTAGCTCAGAATTTCTTCTATATCGATAAATCTGTAGTTTTAAAAATGACAAAGTTAGAGGAAATTTTTTTTAAAAAAATTAATGGTCGTGTAGTGTTTAATCTTTTATGTATTTTATTTTTTTTATTATTTATTTTAAAGGGAGGATTAAGTCAATTTTCGTTAAATAATATATGCTGTTCAACATAAGAAAAGTTTAGAAAATTCGTCTAAATTATAATTCGTAAACTTTTTTTAAAAATAAATTTTGACAAAATCTCTTAGTATTATTAACATATGCTAAGTTTTAATTCTGCAAAATGTGTAGAGTTTTGTGAAGTAATTTACATTTTTGTGTGTTTGCGATTTAAAAAAGAAATTAATTCATACAAGACCCATTCGTTAGATTAATAAAATACTTTTGTATGTCACTTAGCTGATTGAAAAACTCCAACAGCATAAGAGGCAGGGAAATTTGTAAATTATTTTTTTAGTACATTTTTTTTTTTAAAAAATTAAGTGGTTCGCTTGAAACATTTTATACTTTCTGAATTCTGAAGACCACAATTCTTGAAAGATATACAAACACAGAATTTATATTTTTTCTGGCATTTAAGGAAGAATACAATATGTATAATTTATCTTGAGGTACATCAACTATTTTGAAATAGTTTTTTGGATTTAATAACTTACAAAATATTACATACATAAATGTAGTTTGGTATCAGCATTATTGTTTTTGAAAACTTTTCCTTGTGATTTTTCTGTGAAAAAACAAATTTCTAGACATAAAGGATCAATGTTAAGTAAGCTATTTAAATTATTTTATTAAATAAAAATATTTTTAAATATTAATCATGAAAACAAATATTTAGCGACAGCAATGCATAACATTATTCAATAATTACAGATTCAATTTAATGTTCTACTTAGTGATAGCAAGCTAATCAAAAATGAAGATTACAATAAAGTTAAGTTTTTGTCCGTAAATTTTCAAAAAACATATATCAGTTTGATAAAAAAGTTTATCTTAGTATTTTTTCCATTTAAAAGAAATAAATAGATTTCAAAAATGTTCTGTAGGTTTATGTTAACACACTGTGCTACAATATACATATATCATGCATTTTGAACTCCAATTCCTTTCATTTGGAACTTTGTCTGCAGTAAAAATGCCACAACTAAAAGATTCACCTATAGAAAGTTGATAACTACACTATGTCATGCGTTTCATATTGGTGATGCGTACTTTAAACTAAGATAGCAACAGTTAGACAGCATCTGCTTCAACTGTTAATATAATAATTAGTCTAACCAAGTTATAATTATAAACTTATATCACATACAGGGTGTTGCCAAATTCGACCAACAAATTCAGTGAGGTGATAGTAAGCAGCATGGGGATGACAAATCACCATTGAACATGTGGTAGCAAACCGAGTTTATTCAGAGAAATTTTTGAAAACAGTTATAAAGATTGTGATTTCGAGTGGAATGTAAAGAGGAAATAAGAGGTAAGAAATACATTTATTGCATTTATTTACAAACATTACATCCTTGTTCGAAGTTGCGGCAGCGTAGGTATTGCACAGACGACACCGACACACGAAGAATTGTCTGACTCGCTCAAACAAATACGGTGTTCTGTCAGTGATAGCTGAAGCGACGATGATTCGCACTGTGATATCCTCTACTGTAGACATTGATGTCTCTTTCACAAGTGATTTTTGGTAGTCCCAGAGGAAGAAAACCAATGGATGGAGGTCCGGGAAGCATGGAAGGCAATCAACAGGTTCACCACGTTCAACCCACCTTCCGGATGGATTGGATGTGTAGCATGGAAGTGGATACGCACTGCGATTGAAAAATGTTCTGGTGCACCTTCGCGCTTGTTCTGGTGCTGAGTGGGTGGTACTCCATGCAGAAACTCTATGAGAAATAGGAAATTTGCACACGTACAAGTTTCTTCAGCCCTACCATGATGCTCCAAAATCTCCGCATTTGTTTTGCCACAACCCTCGTCTGGCTCACCGTCCTCCTGATGGCTATTATTATCGTGATTTTCACAGGATGAATGTAGTTCGCGACCTCTTCCTCTGTGGTGATTTGTCATTCCCGTGCTGCCTACTATCAACCTTCTGAATGTGTCGGTCGAATTAGCAGCACCCTGTATATTTTTATCATAATGAATTTTATTGAATTGGATACAGATATAAGAACATTTAATGAGATCGATGGAAACAACACAAAAGAACATTTTTTTAATAAACTTTTTATTTCGTGTGTTTTAGATACTTTATTTAGAGTACGTTTTCAAATTATTTTATTTGAGAAAATCTTCAAAATAAAAACTAACAAATTTTCGCAACACTCAATGTGCAATGCTGTCCATTTAAAACATTCAAGTTTTTAGCTTTTTAAAAGAAAATTTTAAATGTTATTTATAAATTTATTCTTTTAGATGACTTTTTCACTATCCAGTTATTTAAAAGTAAAAAATGCGTGTAGATTAAGAAAAAATATTGATATTTATTTCATTAAACCGAATATTTATGAAATACTTATTTATTCATTCCCGAAACAGTAATGTTATGAAATTTTCCATAAAAATATTCCACAGAATATTAAAAACAAAAACGTTACTTTTAATTTTCTGGATAGTTACAAAAGTTCTCGCAATCATATAAAGAACTTTTAGATTTTTATTTGAAAATTGAAGAATTCATTTAAGTATCATATATTACTTATATACTTATACAAACCTTTTTTATTCAAAATGCGTAATTCAAAACTACAGCACAGAATAAAGCTTAATTTTATGACTTCAATCAAATACAATTAAGTTACATGCTACTGAGTTTTTTTTCTTATATTCTCCCCCATACCATTATTTGTTAACCTTTTTTCATTATTTATACCTAAACAATCATACACCTTAACTATATTGTACAATTTATATATTATCCTCCAATACAATTATGAATTAACTATTTTCTCTTATTTATACCTTAAACAATGAATGAGAACGATACAGACAGCCAAATTATTTTTTTCTGTCTCTGTTTACAATAATTATAATGAGGTAATAGTTAGAGAAACTTAACAAAAACTGAGCTAACAGTTAAATGTGTGATATTTTAACATGAGCTATTCTCATAGTTCATATGTTATAATTGATGTAAATACATTTGGTATCCTTCAGAGGAAACAGTCCGGGAAATATTTTTTTTTTCTTTTCTATATGTACTTATTTCTAAACGACCCAATTTTACTGTTCCGTTTAATTATTTTGATTTTGAAACTCTACAGAATATCTTTTAAATTTCAATGAGCACATATTTTTCCATGCCTCTTTATCGTGGCCAGCTATTTGATGTTGCTATGCTCCATTAAGGACATGGGAGTAGAAGAAATTTCGCAAGATTCTCCATGGGGAGTGAGAAAATGGTTCCGTGGGCTTATGAGACGAAGAAATTTGCTTTCGAGCTAATGACACATAATGTCGATAACGTAAAGTGGAGGGTCCATTAGTAGAAGAAACATACGATCATGAAGTTATGTCGTCAATCAGCGATTAGGAAGAATCGTTTCTCGTAGTCCCGGGTTACATATGCTGTTTCTCACAGAAGACGCAGAAAAAAAATCATGCGCATTTTTCTTTCTTTCTCTTTACCTAAATATTTTTCTTTCCATTTTCTTCTAAAATTAGCTGAAATATATTTACATTACGAAACATAAGAAGATATGTTGATATAATGTAGATTCTTTAAAATTTTCTCAACGATTCATCTGTAATGTGAGAATAATTTAAATGAAAATACAATAGACCAGACGAAGGAAAATATTTAGAATTTTGGGGAATGGAAAGCCACAACGAGGAAATAATGTGATGTAAGCATAGGACCAGTCTTTAAATGTTCAAATGGTTAAAATGATATTCTTAAAATAATAATGTATGGAAGTATTACTTATCGTTCTGTAGATAATAGAATTAGATAGGGTAAAACAGGATTGATTTTTTAGAATTAGAATTTACAGCAAAGAATGTGAAATAGAAATTTTGAAGTCATGCTTTCTTCTTACACACACACAAGCATATAGTAATTGGTATTATATGACTTGGGGGATATTCAATTGTTTAAAGAATTTTAATAGTTTTGATTTAAAATCAGACTTTACAAATAATATTAGAAATAATTATCATAAGTGCATTAAGTTCCTTAAATATTTAAGAAACTCTACATATATCTTAGCTTGAATGTATAGAAGATATAGAATAAAAAGTTTGAATTTTTAACAATCTTTTAAAAGTACATTTTTGAAACAGCTGTGTTTTTAATTACTAAATTGTGTAATCATGTTCTGCTTAAAATTATTAATAGGTATATTAATCCATAAGCTAACATGATTTTATTTGCATAAAATTAGTCTTAAATAACCAAAATAATTAATTGGATTAAAATTTTAATTTCTTATTTACTCGTCAATTTATAGAAATTTTATAAAGCCTTAAACATGTACTTCAAGAACTTAGTATAAATAAATATGAAATAAAATAGGTAGATTAAGATTATTGGTGTTTGCAGAGAAATTATTACTTTTTTCAAAATATATATAACCATTTTAAATCATCAGTGAAAAACTATTTAGTTTCAGGTATCGGGAGATTATAATTTGTTCTTGTAGTTTGAACACATTAACCCATTAACATTTTATTTTCATGAAAACATTGTATCTGTTGTGAAACGCCTTTTCTTAAATTTTGAAACTTTTATTTTAATTAAAACGATTTTTTGATCCCCAACAAATACATTTTGTTTATGATTGAAAGTTTTAAATCTTTTTTGCTATTTTTAACTACTCTATGTACATCTTAAGAAAAACTCGTTTCCTTTTTTTTTAAGCAAACATAAATAAAATCCTTTGATTTTCCAATCAATGCAATATAATTGTAATCTGATTTTATTTTAGGAATCTAAAAAAGCAGAACAGTTATATAAGAAACAAATTAGAAGTTTTACTTTAATGTAAATAATTTTCCAATGCAATTAAGATGTGAGTTTGAATTCTCTTTAAAGGCTGTTTTCCTTAGATAAATATCCAAAATAAAACATGTAATGCTCTTCAGAAAATTATACTTTTGAACTTCTATAGAATTTAAATTCACAGCAACTTAGATGAAATAATATTAAAAACCCATGATAATCATGGGCTTATTTTTATTTAAATTCTAAGAACGATTTCTTATGTTTTCCAGATAAGAAAGAAAATAAAATTATCCGAACACATATACTCAGAAAATCTTATTTATTGCAACTTTTCTTTAAAAATATTTATTACTGTTACAAATGCAATTATGTGTGATGTAATTTATATAGGGAATAAAAAATATTCCTCCAGATTTTAAATCATCAAATTTTTCTTTTTGTTAACGTGTTTTCCATTAAACATTACAGAAAAAAAAATAAAACATGAGTTTCTATTAATAACAAACTATCAATTTCGTGAAGAAATTGCTATTTTACCATAAATCTCTCCTGATTATTAAAAGTTTATGACATCTTCTTTTATCGAAAATTAATTCTGTTCTTTATTTACATCTTATTTGTTTTATTTTATTATGTAAAACATTTTAATATATATATATTTAAAGTTTCAGGTGGAAATTAAAAACCATATATATATATATATATATATATATACTGCTATACGTGTAATGAAATCATATAAGTATAATAATTTACAAACGTCTCAGCATTACGTTAGTTTAATTAGCCGATTGTTACAAAAATGAGTTTCCCCGCAGGGAGCAGCCTTGAATGTGGGAGAGAAAGGAGGAAAGGAAGTTTGAATCAAATCTGTAATTTTGATTTGAAGTAAGTGTCCCGAAAAATAATGGGGGTTAATACTCGTTAAAATTTATCTGTACTAAAATTAGTGTAATTTGTTTTAATGTGATTTTCTCGATTGGAGTTTCTAATGTTATTTTTAAGTATGATTATCTTTGTACGAATTTTTAATATTTTTTTTTCAAGTATTGATTTTCTTAATGTGAGATCCTTGATATGATAATCTATTGTAATATTGTTTGTTATTTCAAGTTTTTAAAGAGGTACAGTTCTGTTTATCATTGTATCAAATTTAAAAAAAATTATCACAAAACAACTGAGCTTTTTCTTGTCACACAGTTAATGGGTTATCAAAAGGCATTCCCCCAAAATAATTTATGAATGATCCATTGCAGAAAAAATACAACGAACAGATTCTTCGTATATTTTTCTATATATTAAAATGTGTATTAAATGAGTTTTAACCTCATGGATCACATATAGTGCACATACTTTTAATGTACATATTATGAATCAATTTAGTTTTAGCAGGTATAAAAAGTTTTTAATACTTTCTTCCCAAAACAAAACTTCAAAGATAAAACTAGTATGAAATCTAAGGTATTGATTAATACATGCGATTAAAACCGATACATGCATAATCTCAATACATATGTTTCATATTAATTTTAAAATGATAAATAAAGAAGTGTGACTTTTCAAAGACTATCAGTGTTTAGTTTCTTATAGCAGTCTTGTTACTTTGTTTCAAAAATTGTTTCCCCAAAAAATTTAAAAAATCACTGGATCAAGACCGTTATCGTCTGAGAATATTTCATATGTTTTTGTGCTTCTGTGCATGTATGCGTGTGTGTTAGAGTGTATGTGTGTTTGTGTGGGTGCGCATGTGCATACGTGTATTTGGATCACATAATTATGCAATAATTTATTGTTCTTTGATTCCTCCTGACCTAAGCAATTTGGAATTTATTTTTAGATAAGTTAATTTTTTATATGTAACGAATTTATAGAACTCTCTCTCTCTCTCTCTACTATCCATAATATTTCACATCGGATTTCACTCCTTATTTTCAAAAGAAAGGAGGTATGTTGGCTAGTTTTAAAATTCGTTAAACCCTCAATTTTATGCGTAAAAGTTGTCTTCAGTCAGCATTGTTTTATTGAAGAATCCATCTTTTCAAGTTTTTAAGACCTCAATCATATTATGCATATTGATATTCAAGTTATTTCAGTCTCCTCCGTAGAATATTTATTAGAAATCAATATATATATATATATATACATATAATCAAAATTTTTCTACAAGAGAAAGATGAATTAACATGATTAATACTTAAAAGAATAGAAATTGCTAGATAACCAGACAACATAATTTAAAAGGAGATATGAAAAATTGAAATAGCAGAGTAAAATATAAAAGAATGGATGCTTCAGTATTATCAACATTGCTGACTTAGGACAGCTTGTATAAAAAAAAAATTTCTCTGTATAAAAGTGGGGCTGAACATGTTTTTTGGCCAGCCAACCTTCCCCCTTTCTGTTAACAATACCGAGCAAATACCAATTGGAAATAATGGATAGGAAATCTAAACCCATTATAAGAAAAAGGTAACTTACCTAAAAATTGCATACTGAAATGCAGAGCCCGCACTAAATCTGAGTACAATAAACAAGTTATTGCCAGATTCTGGACCCAAATACAATTTCAAAACAAAGCAAAGGCTGAAAAATAGCACTTAGCAAAAGTATGAAAAGAATAGAAATAATAAAATAAGAAATGTAAACATACTACCATTATCTTAGAGACTCTTAATATGATTTAAAAGTTATAATAAATTTCTTTATTTAAATATCTATTAATAAAATTAATTGGGTAGAGTTTTGAATTAAATAATATTTAGTAAAATGTTTATAGTTTTTTATTTTTTCTGATTTATTAAAAACTAGAAATTTATTGCGTAGTGTGTAATTAAGAACAATATTTCTGAATAGAGATACATGCACATTACTCTCCCAATGCGGTACTTTTATAATATTGAAATTAAAGTCTTCTCGTTTATCATAAATATTAGTAACTATTTTATTATCTTTTAATTTAAATTCTATATCAAGAAAATTTGCTTCATAACTGTTACTATTTGTCTGTATTAAATTAAGATATGTGGATAAAAATTAATATTAGGTTTAAAGTTGTCTTGCTTGCCAAAAATGATTATATCATCTATATAAGGAAAAATTAAAATTCTAAGTTGTCTGTGAAACTATTTTCAAAATAATGTAAATATAAATTGGCAAGACAGTTGCTAGCTGGGCCACCTTGTGGTAGACCCTTAATCTGTTGATAATAATTACCATTATGATATATATATGTGTGTGTGTGTGTTAGTAGAATGACAGCTATTACAATTTTCTGTTTGATATTTCTACTTATATTGCCACCAATTTTGATTAACAATATATATTTTAAATTTTACTACTAATATTTTTCGTTTGCTAAACATGATTCTTATATATTGCATTTGGTATTTATTTCGTTTAATCTATGATATAATTGGTTTGCCATATTTATAAATATTTGGACAACTTAAGCTTATGCATGTAAGTATACAATATGTAATTTTTTGAAAAAGAAGAAAATAAATCCCCTTTCTGCTTTGGAAACTTTTGACTTTTGATCAAAACTGTTGGATTACAATTTTTATAGACCCTGTTCTGTCTCATGTAGTTTATTGTAATACATTTAATGCTTAAGAGTTATATTTATATTGAGAATAAAATAATTTATTAGGAAATTCTGATTGTTATAGTTGATTGAAAGAATAAGATGGAAAGTATTCATCGACACAACCAGCTTCCTAATTTAATTTTACCCAACAAAAGCCGCATTGCTTATTGGTTTTTATTTTTCCGGTTCAAAAACAATGCATCTCTTATCATAAATCTTTCTCTTGGATATTGTTTACGAAATCAATATCGGTTTTATATTTCAGCTGGTGGGAACGCTGTATAGTTTTGTGCAGTATCCCCTTCCGCGTGTCTAGCAGAGTGTATGATTCATGGACACAGTGCGCTCAAATAACCTCTTTGGTGTGTTGCCCTAGGCCAGGGGCTCTTGTCGCCCCGATGCACTGGTCCACTATTTGTTATTCTTATCAGTGTCCCCCAGTCTGAGATATTTTTATTCCCTTCTGAGCTTCTTATAAAGTATATTTTTATTCGATGTCCTGTTCATATTTTTTTACTATGCTGGAAAATAGAGTATACTAAAGAAGTTACGATCCTTTTGGTGTTAGAGGAACATGAGAGTGAGTCCTGTTTTTTCATGGTTTTTATGCATGGTTGCCAGAAAGAGTAAAACGTATGAGTATTCTAATAATATCCAAGAGCTTCCTGGAACAATGAAATTGTAAAATTAGGTATGGAGCAAATATTAATAACGAGTTTTTAAATGAATTTTATTTAATAAATATCTTTAAAAAAATCAATTATTTTCCTCAAATTATCTAAAATACAAAAGTATAAGATGATAATATTTGTTTTCATGAAACTGTATCATTTTTTTCAAATAATTAAACAATACCTGACGAAAGCGTGCGACATCGGCATAAACTAGCCAATATTGATTATATACACGAAGTAAGACATATTCATCGAAATTATATTTACAAAATAATGAGTAGGCTTGAAATTTAATTCATTATAAATCTATTTAAAATTGCAATATATGGGCACTAATCTTTATCATTATATTGTAGAAAGCAAATAATTTTACGTATACAAAAACTAATTTGCTTGGTAATATTAATATACCTATAAATGACTATTTGTTCAATCATCACAACTGTTTAAAAATGAAAACTTTTAAAAACATTTGTCCTGAAAT
Organism: Trichonephila clavata; assembly: GCA_019973975.1. NCBI lineage: Eukaryota > Metazoa > Arthropoda > Arachnida > Araneae > Nephilidae > Trichonephila > Trichonephila clavata. Next base: position 103,696 of record BMAO01006321.1, on the reverse strand, counting down.
GCATATATTGTAAACAATTCAATTCCACGTAATTTCAAAAATATTTTTTTAATCATTAATTTCAGAAACAGAGGTATTTTCTATGATAGTCAAAGCAACTTGAATATGGGATATTTTTATTTCTATACTACTTCTTGTAAAATCAAAATGATTTCTGGCTTTCTTAATTAATTTCTTCTTGAACACCAAATATTTTTCATCTATAATTTTAAAAAAAGTTAATTGTTCAGTTTCAAAGATTATGATAAAATAACTTATACACAAAAAAGCATTAAAATTAATAGCAAAAATAATTTTTTTAATAAGAAAATAACTTAAATTTAATATCTGATGGATTTACGTACAGCAATAGCCTAGTTGTTTCAATGTTTTCGAACTCGTGACCAAGTTCAAGTGACACTGAAGGCCCAGGGGCCTGATGCATGTTAAAACTGTAGAGAAATTGATGTAGTACAGTTGTTAAAAGAGTATAAGTGCCGTCCTCTTCACTTAACAGAGGTTCAAGATTACGAGGTCCGTAGTCAATAGCCCAAGTGCTGCTTTATAGTGTATGTGATGGTATATATAAGATAAGTTTAACTCACAGAGATTTATCTAAAGATACTAAAACAAAATCTAAAAACTTAAGAGTGAATTTTTTTTCCACACCACTCGACTACTGCTTCTAAAAATGATTTGTAAGCTTTGTACTATAAAAAAAATAATGCCATTTAAGAAACTACAAATTATTAGGATTTTCTGCAAGAAAGCAGCATTTTTAAGTTGCAATTTTCAATACTATATAGTGCAAAATTATTACAGTTTAAATTTTATCGATTCATATTGTATTCAGAAAATTAATAATGACAATCGTTCGAGAAAATTTAGAGCAATTATGGATGTCAAAATATTTAATCACCCATAAACCTTTTCACTTTCTTTTTATCTTCTAATTCTCAGACAATCCATTTCTCGTGTTTTTTCCCGGTGAAACAAAATTATGTAATTCGATATCAAGTTTAGCTTTTAATAAAACAATAAGATAATATAATCTGACTTTCAAAATTGTTCCTGCAATTCCAACTCAAAATTACAGGAGCGCCAAAAGAATTACTATTATTCAATCGTATGCCACTGATATCGTAATGGTAGCCGATTCACAAGCCATTATTATATTGCCAAATGACACTTCCTTTCAAATTCCATTAGTTGAAGCAGTACAACAACATTAGACTGCGAGGCCAATTCAGATTAGAGGTAACATGCGTCACGGTTGCAATTTGGAATAATGCTGCCAAGCTTCACTCAAATTTGCGGTCTAAGTGGCGTAATGTCCCAAACCACACACTGCTTCAGAAAGGCGGGGAGTGTTGTAACCGCTGTCGTACACAAATTTCCTTGTAACTGGTATCTGCAAATTACATGAATTGTTACAAATTACTCGTAGTTTGTTCTGCTGGAAACTTTAAATTAAAGACAATAAAGAGTAATTTAAGTTTAGTTTTAGTCTGGGGGTCAGGTTTATTTAAAGCTTTGATTTATGAATTATACTACAAATGCGATATTACTTAATTTTCTTCATTTGACTTTTAAATTTGCCGGCAAAAATTAATAATGATATATTAGATGTATTCTTAAATTGCAAGGACATTTTTGAGATCATTGTTGTTTGGCAATTTATACATATTTACTATTATATGTATACGATATATTTTTATTGAAGTGTATATTATTATAATCTTTAAAAAATATTTAAAAAAAAGAACTGAAAAATAGAATATTTTCCCCTGTACATAAAACCAAAAATTTTATTCAAAAATAAATAAAACTTAATTGAGTGTGTCCAGGCACACGTGTATTTAAACCTATTTTACCTGAATTTAACGATAAATAACGCAGTAATTTCTTGGTAATTATAAATTACTGAGTAATATTTATGAGAATATAAATGCAATTTTAAAATTAATTTATTTGAAAATTTTATTTGCATTTAAATTTTACTACATATATTTTAGAAACATGAAGACGAATAATAATTTATATTTTTTTGCATTTAAATCTTTTTGTAAGTATTTAAAATTGAATTGGCCAGTTGCTTTTAAATCATTCAAAATAATTGCATTAGCTTATTTTAAATATTTCTTGATAAATCAATTAAAGAAAACTCAAGTACAACTTCAGTATAACATTTAATAAATTTAGGAACAGTTTGAATTAAAAATGATTTATATAATACTTTAGGAACAACAAACTACATCTTTTGGAATATTTATTAAAATTTTCTTATCAAAGCCAATTATTTTCCTGTTTACACTTACCTTTACGTCCACTATAAAAATAAACAATCACTATTTTTGCTCAAAATAAGTTTACTTTTTGGTACAGCCAAATGATAGAACAGCTTTTAAATTTATCATTTTATTATTGTAATAAGAGAAAAAAATTTGTTTAGTTACTATACTTGATCTTTATGTCTTATTTAATAGGATTTCAAAACAAATCTGTTTCATATATTGAAATATGGCATGGTATTTTTTTTTCTAAAATGAAAAAAAATACTTACTTAAATTCTACAAAAATGTCGCACTAATAATCCCGTGATCTTCAAAATGAAAAGAAAAGCATTAAATATTTCTTCCATTCATCTTAGTTGACATTTGATTTTGCACAATATAAATTGATTTCGCTCTAGTATATTTAGAGTTCGTCAATCCCATCAATTAACCCTCAAGTACAAGATAGAGAATTACAAAAATTAAAAAAAATGTTTTTTAAACCAGCAATAATTCCAATTGAAAATACAACTAAAACCAAAGTATAAGAATTAAAATTAAAATACATATTTCTCACCAAATCTAGATATGATCGCGCTAGATAGAAGGTATATAAAATACAAAACTATCACAAAATTAGCTTACCTTATCTTTCGGCTCGACTATTTTCTTACGGGTTCTTTTATACAAAACAAAACGATGCACTGCGTGCAATGATCATAAAAAGGTTACAAGCCGCAGCATTTGAAAACTATATATTATGGAGAAATTTTTCTTTGCCCAGATTAGAGACTGTCGTGATCCTGTCCTATCTTGGACTGAGCTCACATTGCCCGACGCGCTTCTAAGTGTAGGAGGAACCATATCATCACTAACAAAAGCCATAGTAACAAATATTTATTTAAGACAGACAAACACAATTAACAAGCACAAGTTCAATTTATAAGTGGAAACCTCGGAGTGATTCTCTAATACCTAGATTAATCCTGATACTCAAATCTAACATTCAAATCTAATATTCCCATCTAAGTAATCTCAACTATCAGAATTGACAAGAAGAAGAACTCTTGCTAACTTCAGGTCGGTACTAAATCTAATTCCTTTGATTCCTTTAATGATTAATCTAGTACTTTAAATATATCAAATACTATTAAATACGCTCTAAGCTCGTTGAAGTGATCCGTAGACGATACTTACATGTAGTTTGGCAATTCCTTTTCTCTCTCTCTCTAACATTTACGAAATCTAGACTTTATATAGTCGAATTAATTAGCATATAACTATCTCGTGTTTTTCCCGAAGAGGCTGTGAAATAGAATAAATGCTGGCTTCAAAGTTATCCAAGAGGATTAGTTTGGAAATTCACGCGGATAGCCCCGTCACAAGACCATTAGTGCTACTTGCCATACAGCTAGTTTTCAGGTAGGTAGTGAAAGTTCCCAGATGGGTTCAGGACAATTGAAATGGCAAGACGCTTAGGAAATTGGTTTCGTTTGAAAGTATGTGTCATGATTCGATTTTTATGGGCAAAGGATATGTTCGCATCTGACATTCATAGCCAAATCCTGGAAGTTTATGGTAAAGAAGCAGTAGACCGACAACATGTAGCGAAATGGTGTTACTCTTTTCAATCAGGCAGACAGATTGTAGAAAACAATAATATTGCGAGGAGCGTCTGGCCAAGTTTTTCAATGACAGAAATCAACACGGTACTAGTAGATGAAATGATTTAAACTATTTCAAAATGGTTCAATATTTCCTGTTTCCAAGGTTGAAGGAGCACTTATCTGGCAGACAGAATTGAAGGTGGGGTCAGAAGGTGGGAGGCCCCTGACCACCACTAGGGTGTCCTCCCTCAAAATTGGGGATGGAAATGGGCCAAATCGTACTGTCACCTTCATAGTGCGCAAAGCTACGGCAAACGACAGGCGTTCAATACAGCCCGATACCATGATGAATTTTGTGGTGCTCGATCTGGCGCACGCTGATCAGGTGGCATTATTAACAACAATATATACCGTCATTCTTATAACAAGACTTGGCTATTCACCTCAAGTAAAAGAGAAAATATGTTTGAAATATAAGGTATATATATAGTACATATATATACATATATATATATATCATGTATATATATATATATATATATATTACTGATACATTTTAATTAATTATATTTTCATTTTAAAAATGCATTTTTAAGGTAATACAGCTGGATTATACATGATAATAATTTCAGAATTAACACAAACACACACGCACAAATCTAAAGAGAGTGGCAGCTTCCTTAGAGCAAAATCTATTGCCTTAATATTATATCTGATTTCAGGTAACATTTGCATCAAAGATTATCTGTTCATAAGTAGAATAAAGTACAACCCCGCATTGCGGGGGACAGGGGGTTGGGGGGTCAAAGCCTGGATAACGCCTAGTACGTATTGGGGGCCTAAAACCTGACTTTGCAGGGGAAGGACTAATATTTTCCCTTGCGCCACTGCTGGTCATACTACACTGGTGTGCAAAAATTAAGGACGAGACGGTTTTTTTCAATATAACTTTGTACAAAAGCATTCCAAATCAACACATTTAATACCGTAAGTTCCCCAATACGTAAGGACATGAGTAATGTAAGCAACACTTACTAAAAGAGAAATCAGAGGGATAAAAAGAAGCTTTATTGAAAAAGTAGCATGGAGCGCAATGCGACTGAAGGCCGAAACATCCCTGTGATGGGTGTCCAGCAAGAAATATCCGGTCTTTAGTAGGGGATATAATCTCCCCTGACTGCTAGGCAGGTTTCACAGCGTCTGCCCATGCTGAGAATGAGGGTGTCAATGAGTTGTTGAGGCATTGCTGCCCATTCGTCTTGCAGCGCCAATCGAAGCTCCGGAATCAATACTGGTTTTAAGGTACGAGCTGCCAAGTGTCTGCCTAGAAAATCTCATACATGCTTGATGGGATTGAGATCTGGAGATCGTGCCAGCCAATCCATACGTTCAATATCCTCACTCTCTAAGAGCTGTTCGGCAGCTACTGTGCGATGACATGGTGCATTGTCGTCCATGAAAAGGAACTGCGGACCCATAGCGCCTCTAAAAAGATGCACATATGGAAGAAGAATCTCGTCACAATAACGGGTCCCGTTGACTGAACCTGCGTCGAAGATGTGAAGGTCTGTACGACTACCAAGCATGATGCCTCCCCAAACGAGAACACCGCCACCTCCATACCTGTCCCTTTCAATGATGTTTGAGGGATGATTGCGGCTTCCCCGCTCTCTCCAGATGAGTATGCGATGAGAATCGCTACTCAGACTGAATCTGCTCTCATCTGTAAAGAGTACTCGTCCCCATTCATTGTCTCTCCAATTCCGGTATTCCCGGCACCACAGAGAACGCCTTCTCCGATGGGCAGGCGTTAGAGGTACACACCATACAGGGCGTCGTGCAAACAGACCACCACCGTGCAGTCTTCTGGCCACGGTAAAACGCGATATCGGTCGTCCAGTCGCCTGTGTCGTGTGTCTAGCGATTTCTCCCGCTGTCTGCCGCCTGTTTCTTCTGGCCTGTAAGGCAATATACCGGTCATCTGCGGGTGTGGTTCCTCGTGGACGACCACTACTGAACCCCCGGATAGCTGTTCCTGTAGTTTGAAATTGTCTCCAAAGTCGTGAAACGATGCTGTGAGCAATTCCGAACTCTGCAGCCACACTTGTCACACTGCGACCTTCCTCCAACTTCCCAATGATTCGACCTCGGGTAAAAGCATCCAGATGTCGTCTAACAGATTGATTATTCGCCATTTCTTGCTCAGGCAGCAACTCGGTGTAATTTTAACTGCTATACGGTGTGCAATCTCTTTGCCAAAATACTAATCTTACACGACACATGCTTTACTATCAGACACTCCCCCATTACGTCTACATGCATATCTGCGCATGTGCTATCGTACATCACCTCACTTAATCTCCTGATTGGTCTTTCTGTCCGCTCTGCCTCTTCGTTCAGCTGATATGCTAATTTTTCGACTTCGTCCTTAATTTTTGCACACCAGTGTATTCGGAAAATAATTCCTCTGTAAAAAAATTGCTTTATTGTAAATAAATGTCATCAATTTCTCTGCTTCTTTCTCTTCAAAATATCATCCATAAACAATTAACGATTAAATTGTAACTGAAAGGTAATCTCGTAAGAATAAAGCATTGACGGAAGTTTTTGAAAGGAGCAATTTTTCTGCCAAATTTAAATTTTCTTAATTTGTTAAGAGCGAGGGCTCAGAAAGAGATTTGATGCAGTGAACACCTTATGAACCTATAACACTCTTTTGTAAACAACGGTTCTCAATGAATTATGAAAAATAATGTACAAATGAAATTAGTTTCCTCATTAAGGAAAATTAGCAATTAGGCACTTATGTAAGACACTAATGAAATCATAAGGATCAAAGGTTGAAAGTCAATTATAAAAACAAAACAAGAATGATCCGATTTGGAAGCTATAACATATACCGTAAAATCCTGCGTATAAAGCGCCCCTATACTCAAGTTGCATTTTTTAATTTTTTTGTATATTCGCCGTATAACGCGCACCCCCTTTTCACATAACGAATTAGATTGTTATACTCCTTGCGCAATGTTCTTATATTTTGAAGTAATTTATTCGAAGATTATCCCAGGCGTTTGAAAAAATTGTATACATCTGAATTGCTACACCCTTTAAGTTCATAAGGCATGCCATTTCTTTTAAATTCCTTAAACAGTATTTTGATCTATATAGAAATCTAATTTTTTAAAGCTCTTTTATTTTTTATTTTATTTTTGAGGCTATCCATTTTTATATACACCCTTACATCACCCCTACATCATTTTTATACACCCTTTATTTCAATCTTATTTTTTGAGTTAAAAGTGCGCGTTCTCCGCCGGATTTTACACTTTATACATTGGGAGGAATGCTTATAGATACAGAAGAGTTAATTTCATTTTCAATCCCCACAAACTAGAAATAGAAATTTTATTTGAAGGTAATTAGAGAAATGATGGAATTAATAGAAGCTCTCTAAATTCTGAAGTGGCTGGGGAAGACGAGTGGTATTGGTAAAGAATTCGGGGCAGACTTCATTGAGGTGAGGGTTCGAGTACTAATGGTGTGGTCGTGATAGACTTGTGGTCATGAGCTCGAGCCACAGTGCCACTGAAAACATGCTGTGTAGAGGGAAAGATGCCCATTAGATCCATCGTAGCTCAAAGTCCTCATGTTGTCGTGGTGTGGAAGCTAGAATATTTGGGTTATCGCTTAATTATTGCTCTCGTCATTTGAATGTGGCTTGAAATTACGAGGTCCTTCTTGTTGCTTCTGAGTGTTAGGAAAATTAAAATCAAACTAATTTTTTAATGTACAGAATTTCTTCAGATAAATGGACAATAATGGCAAATAATTCGAACATGTAGGAATATATTTTGTAAGCGAAATGATTAAAAAAATAAGATGCTAGACATTTTTAACTATACTTTTATAATAAACTACACTTTTATTAATTGATATTCTTTATACAGAAAACGCTATTATATATTTTAGGAGAAAATTAATGTACGATACATAAATAAATATTAGACATGCATGAGTAGTATTATTTAATACTAAAAAGCTATTTTGAAGATAATTTATTGTAATTTAAAATGCACAATATTTAAGTTTATTACTCCTTAAATGTGTGACGAGTTAATTACAGTGTAATACTTCTGTGCGAAATGTTCTCTTTCTTAAATGGCGATTAGCTTATTTAATTTCTAAAATGCCTTTTTATCTTAACTCTAGATAAGAAATAATACATAGACCTATTTTCTTCTTTTCTAAGTAAAATCTCAGATTATTTCATATTTCATATATTTAACATTTTTTTTACAAAATCGGATTAAAAAGTTCCCAGGCTAAGGGAGTGAGTGAATATTAGCGTCGCACTGTTCAGTTATACGAGGGATTTTTGGCGATGGACCGCGTAATTTTGAACCATGGTCAAGTGACAAGGACGACACATGAGATGGCACCCCCTCTCCTAACTACCACACTACACCAACGGGAGGAAATTTGAGATCTCGACAGATTTAACGTGCATCGCTCCTCTACCCGGCGGGTCTTTAGTGGTACTGGGATCCAACTCATGGCATGCCTACCATGATCCGATAACTTGACCACTTGGCTACCACAGCCACTCACGGGCTGAGTCTATAACTTAAAGAATATTACCAATTGAATTGCTAAAACAAATCTTTCTTCATTATAAGGCTCTTAAGCAACAACATGCATTTACAACCGCTTGTGAAGGTCATCGAAACATTTCTGATATTCATTTTTAGCCATGTTCTGTAATTCATCCTGCGGTGCACTTTTAACTTCTTCTGCAGATTGGAATCTACGACCCTGCAAGTGACGTGCCAGTTCAGGAAATAGGCTGAAGTCACAGGGGATAAGATCAGGGGTGTAAAGAGGATGTGATTAAACAGTTGTTTTCGTTTTCGCAAGAAAATTATTGACGAGGAGAGATCGGTGTGATGAAAGGTTTTGATACAAAAGAGCCCATGACTGCTTGCCCCCTCAATTTTGGTATCTTCTTTCGGATTGACTCATGAAAATGATGCAAAATGTATCTACACGGAGTTCTTTGCCCACGGCACGTTCTTCAGGGATAAATTCCATAAGCACAATGCCCTGGATATCGAAAAACATTTATCTCTAGGATAACGTTTCTTGTAGAGCGATCTTGGTGAAATTTCTGCTTACGTGTAGTTCCCCGTTGAATTACGAGTGTTATAAAAACACCATTTCTTGTTTCTAGTAACAATTCTACCAGATTGGAAAGAATTCTAAAGAAAGTTTAAATTAAGTCTCCCGCCATTTTTATTCGAATTGCCTTTGTTCTTTGTTTATATGCGGGGAACGATGTGTTGACTCACCCTTGCATGTTAGGATCTTTTGCCAGTATCCATTGACATATTACAGAGGATATTCCAATTGATGTTGCAATTTGTGCTACTGTTTGAATCATGTTCTTACGTACCACTGCAAATACCTTTTTGATCTTTTAAACAATGCGGGAAGTCTGGGGACATCCAGAGCATTTGTCGCCTTCGAAACTTTCCTTGCCTTCTCGGAAACATCGATCCTACTAAAAAACTTGCTTTTCCATAATGAATCACAACCTTACACTTCTTCAACACTTCTCAAATCACCGTAGCACTCTTTTCCAAGTGAGCACAAAATTTTATAATCATTCTCTACAGAAAAAAAACGCAGTGTCTTTTAATAACGAACAACTAATTTGACGCAGCGGTGAGCCACCGACTACGGGATTTTGGACATAAATTCTTTATAAAAGGGGAAAAACGCAGTTGCACAGAAATGTTACCGAAGTCACTTTATAGCAAAAAGCTTTCACGATTTAGACTCAGTCCGGGAAGTTTTGAATTCTACCTCGTATATTAAAATATTGGCTTATTAAAAAAATATTTTTGATATGACTAAACAACCAATTATGTAATATATAATACCAATGATAATGTATAAGTACCAATATATAATGTTCTATGATATCGAATTGGAGTTATTATTGTCAACCAATTACAACTCACGACAATGCGTCCTAAGTTTATTTATTTTTAAAATGTTTTCGATTTCTTTTATTTTGTCTCATTTTCAGGTTAATATTTAAAACGTCCCTCTCATAAATATTATCCATCACAATTTTAGATTCCATATACTAAATCATAAATTAACGCTGAACTGTTGAATTTAAAATGAGTTATTCAACGATAGCACTTTATGATATATATGTAATAGAAATATTTCTTAAAAATATGTCAGAGTATCGCCAATATAGTAGCAAAATCTGATATCCACCCTACGTTTAATCTAATGCCTTGGAACATTCTTTATACAAGCCACTGTTTGACCTCAAATGCAATGCAATTGTACTACGATCCCCTAAAACGCTCCTGGTCTATTCATTCCACTATAGCGAAAAAGAAGGAAACGATGCTATAGGGTAGATGGAGGTATCCTAAAAGGGTCAGGAGTAAGCAAGCGATGTCGGGTAAGCTGCCGCTGACGATAAAGTGTCCATAACCTCGCTTAAAAGAAGAGAAGAAAAAGAAAAAAAATATGGATTATTATATGCGGTGCGAATATGTCGCCTGCCTCGAACTGATATCAGGCTTCCAACACCTTGCCACAAAAGTTTGCAGAAAAAAAAGTAACGCGCCACGAAAAGCAATAAAAAAAAGAGGGAAACGTATTCTTGTACATTTTTTCCAACAGTCTTTCTTTTGTACATAAAGCAATAAGAATTTCAGATGTTTCCTTAGGTTATGTGATACAGTAATACTTAAAGAGATTTTGAAAGAGGTGTTTCGTTAAGAGGGAAAAACTCTCCTTAATATTTAAGTCACATTGGTACTTTTTTTTCTTAAGTATTTTCCATACAGTGTTTAGCATATTAACTCAAAAAAGTTTTAAGAATTTTTAGAACGCTTTGGCAAAAGAACTAAATAAAATGTTTGCAAAAGATATTTTTATAGTTTTCCGAGTATAATGAAAACTGTGTGTGCGGTTGGAGGATTTTTTTTTCCTTTTATTTACTGAAAGTTATCGTATTCAATTTAAATGCAAATCTGTAAATTCCGTAAGAATAGAAGAGTTCATATTAGAAAAACACCAAATATTCATAAACAGATTATTTCCCTTAAAAATATTTACCGTTTTATAAAATTAAGTTTTTGCTAAGCATCTTATGTATGTGTATGAGTGCATTTAACTAGTTTTTATAACCAATAAAAATTTGATTGCTTGATTTCACAATCAATTCAAATACTAAGTTTCACATCAATTTTTCTGATAAGAATTCCTCGAGTTATTAATAGAGAGTGTGTTTATAAATGTAAATTGAATTAATGAAAATATATTTCGAAGGAAAATATTTTCTTATTTTTCCAGGGTTTCTTACAATTTCTTTTAAAAATATTCGTGCAGTTTTACATTTATACGCATTCCTTTTTATGCTTTCATTAAAAACTTCATTAATAAACTAGTCATAATCATCCATCCAGATAATATCAAATATCTATTGAATAGTTAATTTGTTTAATTATGTACATGTACATGAATATTTTAGTACTTTGAAATATTATTTTAATTATATACATTTAAAAGAATTCTTTTTTCATTTACTACTGTTAGTTTTAAGAAAATATTTTCATTAAGTCAAAGGAATCTATTGCTTATTCATTTTTAATGACATATCATTTTAATAAAGAAATATTTTTACACAAATAGTATATATGTTCTCAAAACACACACAAATTATTCTTTAAAAAAGTTAATTTCATGTGTTTTTAGTAACTATTCAATGAAACATAATTAGTTTTTAAATGAAAACGTTCTCCTGTTTAGCTTAAATTTTTAATAAACTATTTATTTGCACTATATATTTTTTTTACTGCACATCAATACTTAAGCAACAAAGACTATATAAAATAAAGTTATTTTGACATTAAAATTTTAGTAATGGGAAGTAAATATATATATATATATATATATATAGTCTCTTATCTTCATTCATTTAATTCATATGGAATTATTCTCTTAAAAACTCTTGAATCTTTTTAGTTACTACTACATATTTAGTGTTTTTTTTTCCTTTTGCACTTATCGGGGTTTAAAAATCTAAAATACGGACTATGAAACACACCCGCCCCCCATAAAATTATCTTATTAATTAAACAAATTAAATTAATTTGTAGTATTTTATTTGATTCACTTGATAGTTATATTCTTGCACTATTTCATGATCATTTTCATAGTTGCAGAATTTTAAATATTTTATTTTATCTTTACTAAGAAAAACTATTTAAATATACTAAAATGGATTGTAGAATAAATTCATCTTTTTCTAACCTCTTATTGAAGTTTGTTTCCAGATTTTGTTAATAGCCAGTAGAATTGCACATTATAATTAAGATCTAGTTTTATAACCAAATAGAGGTATGGACTGTGAACTTTTGATTTCGTTAGCGATTATCGTAAAATAATGAAAATACTCCATATATAATTCCAATGAGGTAAAAAATACATCCTTGGTGGGATAAGCCGTTTGAACGATTATTTACGAATTAAGATTCTCATCCTTGATACTTAATTGCATTTCACAGTACGAAAGCAGTTGCTTCCTATGCTTTTATAGCTGAATTTTAATAAAAGTAAAAAAAAAACTTTTTATTCAACAAAAATATATTTTTCATTTAAACTGAATATTATTTTACCTAAAAGAAAGATACACAAAAATAAATTGTGCTTCTGAAAACTGCTTTTGATTCTCTTAATAATTTTAATTAAATAAACCAATAGCAATTAATTTTCATTTTGTTAGCTTTAATAATATATTTTAATTTAATATTTTATAAGAATTAATAAATTAATAGACTGCTTAGTTAAATAAAATTTGTATTTCTCCAAATAACTACCTTTCCTGTTATTTTATATCAGGGGTGAACAACTTGCGACCGCAAATAATTTTTATGCGATTTGCCAAGATAGTCAGGAAATCCGCTTTAAACCGAGATTTCTTTCCCATGAGCGATTCAAGATTTGTCTTTTATGTTTCACAAAGTACCTGAAAGTGCTTATACTAAAAGATCCTCTGCATAGTTTGGAGGATGAAGTCACAAGCAGATTTTAGGATTTTCAAAAAAATTAGTATTATTTCATTTGCTCTGTTACCCCATTACTGCTGATATTTATACAGCACCTGATGGGCTACAGCTTACCTTTATTGACTTGAAGTAATATAACAGTGTGGAAAAAATGTTTAATGCTATGCCATTGATTGTTACATATATTTGTCAGCTGAAAAATTTCCATGTATAAATAAATATGCAAGGAAGTTATTCTGTATACTTTAACCGACATTTATTTGTAAGCAAAGTCTGTGTTGCATGGGGATCACCACGAGTAAATATAGATGCAAGTTGTCTGGATAAAAGTGGCATGCATAAATGCCGTGATGAGAATTTCAACAAGCAATCTCACTCCAGATTTTTTTTTAAAGTAGTAGAACTTTATGATTGGGTATATTTGTCACATAAAATTGATTCTAAAAATAAATGGGCTCCCTTCTATAGACGCTATGGAATTAGCATAATAAAAAAATTGAATAAAAAACTGTCATTATTTTTAAACTTATATTTATTATTTTTTTATAATGAATGCAATCATTTCTAAAAAGTGTGGTCCACCAGTATATTCCCCTCCCACAATATGGCCCGTGAGCCGAAATACCTCTCTTTACATGCTGCATGTTAAAATATCTATATCTCATATCGCATGAAATGTAAATAACAAGAACAGTATTGCAAAGTATTATATTTTAAGTTCTGTACGATAATACTAAAAAAGAATTTTATTTTATTTTATATGGAATTATGTGATGTTATAGGAAATGGAAAATGTGTTACCTTTCAAGTGTATTATTCAGTTGTTTCATAGAATAACTAGGCATTTCATGAATTAACTAGACAAGTCAGTTACAGTATGTATTCTTTACCTAGTTATTCTATATCATAAAACATTAAAGTGAAAAACAATCAATTTCGAAGATATTTTATAGTTTAAGTGATCATAATACCTAGCACCTCTCGAAAAATGCGTTTTACTCCTATCGCGATGGTTAATTGACATAAATAATGAAAAGCGGATGGTATAATTTATTATTGCTCATATTGCTAACATTAGCTAAACAGAAAGAAAAGAAAAATAATATGTTTTGCATCAGTTACTGGCACACAATTTATTTTTGTACTCCTTGAGCTTCAAAGATATCATAATTCTGGAGTAACCAATAATCACATGGTACCCTCTTTTCTATGCTGTTTTAGCACTTTTTACTTCTGCTGTCAAAGTTAACAATTTTTTTACGAATAAGTACAGTATTTTTCTTCTTTTCACCACGCTTATTTAATAAAGGTTCAAATCTCTCGCCTTGAATCGTTTTTATTTACAGATTAGACTTCCATTCTAGCAGAAGTCATTGCTTTAAAACAGGTCCAAAGTGTAAAATGCTGACATACATACACCGCCTAAATTCTACGTTTAAAAGCAATGGAATGAAAAGTACACACACGTCATTGCAAAGCAGTTAAAAGCGGTTTAAAACTGATTAAAAACAGCCAGATTAGGTTCAAAGAACTTTATTTGGCATTTATTATTCAATCGACTTAAAATTCACAAAAGACAGCTAGAACCAGCTCAAAGAACTTTCAAGTGCGGCATTTTATACTTTAACGATCAAGTAGTAGTTATTATTGTATAGAATAACTAGTTAATTTATAGAATTTAATAATTTTTTATACTTTAACTAACTTGGCTGCTTATTTCATGAAAAACCAAGTTATTTCATTAGATACCTAGTTATTCTATGAAATAACAGATTTCACACTTTAAGGTAAGATATTCTATTCTAATACAATAGTATCTAGCTTTTAAATAAAATGTATGAATTAATACTTTATGCATTGATAGACTACGTCAAAGATGTGAACTATTTATAACATCGTTCCTTAAGATGATGCCTTAACATGCTTCTCTTAGAAATGGAAGAGTTGTTTATTGCTAGATTTAAAAATATTGCACTACGTACTCATAAAGTGAAATACAAAAATGTTCAGCTAATAAGGATTAATAAATATATCTTCTCAAATAATAAGTAAGAAACAAAATTAATCCAGATATATCACGAGAACTGGTTATATTATCCCTATAAACATTAAATCTTTTCCATTTCCTCTCAGAAGTCATGAAACTACAGTGCTGTCCTATAAAAGTATTTGATGGGCTATAAAATAACCAGCTTATTTATTAGGAGGAATATACTAATAACAAACTTATCACAAGAAAATATCGTTTTGTATTAATGTGTTTGGTTAGCAATAATATTTATTGTATTATATTTTCAATCTCATTGTAAGAAATCTGCCTGTGTATGTTATTTGTAAATTTTGAGAGCTTTATAAAGCAGGTAGTTTAACTATGAGAATACTAAATATTGATCTTTCATGATAATCTTTTTCACTTTTCTCCATCTAAGCATATTAAAAAAGCACTGTTCATATATTTTTTAAATTAAATATTTTCAAGTTGGAGCGCAGTGTTTTTTTCTATTTAAAGATAAGATTAAACTAATTATATATATATATATATATATATATATATATATATATATACGAATGGATTTATTTTATTTATATTAATAAATGTACATTACATTTGCTCAAATAAAAAATGAGTCTTTAAAAAAATTACAACTTAGTCTTAGTTTAAAATATATTTAAGAAAACAAATAAAGGCATTTTAATAATTTGGATAAATTTTTGTTTCATTTTCGTAAACAATCAAGGCATTTAAAATGAAGAAACAATGTCATAACAAAATGTTTTGAAACGAAGAAAAAATCTCGATATAAAATTAACAAATAAAGTTAAAAAATCGTGATAAATGTATAGGCACATTTAATAGTGAAAAAAGTCTGAAAAAATACCATGCTCTTCATATTTTACTTAGAAAAATCAATGGAGAAATGTCAAGTTTTCATGAGATAATAATAATTAATAAGATAATCTAAACACAAATAATGAAAAAAGAAGCTACCCAGAAAAATTAAATCGCTAATACATCAAACTTTTTTTTCACTCTGGATACTTTGTTCTTAATAATAGTTATCTCCATTCTTTAAAGCAATCTTTTCTTTCAAGTCCATTTCATGTGAGGAGCGGAAGCTATTTACTTCACCGAAGTGAGAGAAGATTTTAAGCCCTATTCCTCAACCCGAAACTATTAAGCATTATCTTTAAACGCTCGCAATCCATTTGAAACAGTTTATGATGCGTGTTAAGTTGTTATGTGGCATTAGTGAGAAACTTAAGTCTACTTAATTCGCATATATCCCCATAGAAGTGTCAGAAGAATAGAGTTATTTCAATCGATAGCGGCGTAAACATAATTCCATCTGACATTTTGCATCAACTTTAATTCAAAATTCTACGGAAATTTTTAATGTGATTAAAGGAAATTTGATTCACTATTTCTCCTTTGAGAAATTATTTTGCATTTATTGAATAAGTAACTTTTTTATAGCATTAAATGTGATTGGGAAACTATGGTTTATTTATTAAATTCCATTGCTGACTTATGAAAGAGAAATGGAATTGATTAAATTAACGTTACGTCATTTGAGCCTTTTTTGTTAATTCAAAGTAAAAACATAAACAAATAATATGAAGACAATTCTTCCAATCATTATTTTAGTGTAAATTCGCACTTAGACAACCAATTTAAACTTAAGATAAGATCTTAAATTCATTTTAAAATTCATACATTTCTTTTGAGTTAAATTATTATATTAATTAATTCAACGTGAGTCTCTCTCTCTCTCTCTCTCTCTTAATTTACTTTAATTCTTACACATAAAGTCAAAATATTATTTGGGCTATAAAAACTGTAATGGTTTTCAATTTCAATGAATCAAATTTATTTAAAGACATGATATAGTTATAGCAATATGTTTTTGGAATAGCTATAATAATATATTAAGCAGAAAAATCAAAGAAACATTTGTGTTCAGATTTTATTAGTAATATAGTTCAAGACAATTTAAATTATATGAATTTTGCCTACATGATAACTAAAACAATTAATATAAGGAACTTTAGTTGGGAAATTGGTTCAATAAATTTTCTTTTTTTCTCTACTTATACATAGTTATGCATATAGGTTCAGTTTAATAATTATTATACTTAAATTACATATAAATTTGCAATTTTATCAATTAAAATATCTATAATCTAATTCTGAAAAAAAAAAGATCTTTAAACAATTATAAGTAATTTAATTTTATTTTTTTTTACATTTCGAGAGCTTGGTTTCAAGCTTTGGCGTAACATTTTAGGTTCATATAACTAGAGATTGCTTAATTTAATGCATGAGTAATTAATCAGAGTTCTACAATATCTATTTGTTCAAATAATACCTTTATTTTCAATTTTTAACTCGCTTTTATAAATTTCACTTCTACGTAACGGAATCTTTGAACTCGATTTTCACTCGCTTTAAAAGGTCAGATTAATTCAAAAAATTTCACACTTGTCAAGGACCGATGGCAATACAATAATCTCATTATTTTGTTCCATTTTCCTCATCAGGACACCAGGAATAACGATTTTCAGATTTGGCGACTAATTCCTTATACCGTTTCAATATTTGGCGACTAATTTCATATACCATTTCTAGATTTGGCGACTAAATGCATTTACCATTTCCAGATCCCATTTCCAGATTTGGCAACTAAAAGATTAAGTTACAACCCTATAAAAGCGAAAACTCTTGCGTCTGCAATTTCTTGCCATAATATAAACAGTTGTCTAGTTTTTCTGAAAATGGAAATAATAAATTACAGTTAAAAAAAAACTAAGAAACACACTTTTATACTAAATCGAAATAAAAAGGAAAAAAAATAATTCTTCATATAAGAATAAAATGATTAACGAGACAATTAATGTCATTGAGGTAAAAGAGTCGGGTGTTCTATATCAATTGTTATAATTTCTAACTTCTATTCCGAAATGTTGAGTTAGTGTAAAAATGCTTTACAAAGCACCCCACACTTTTACCACAATGATATTAATTTTCTCGTTAGTCCTTTTATTCTTATATTAAGATTTTTTTTTTTTACTTTTTAGTTCGATTCAGTATAAAAGCGGGTTTTTTAGTTTTTTTTTAAAAACTGCAATTTATTAACTGAAGATATTATTTAACATGGTGTTTAGTGAAAAAACTTTGAAGGATGTGCACATTTTCTGAAGCAACAGATAATTTCTATTTGCCCTTTATTTTATTTGAGAATGTAATTATTTCTACTTATTGCCAGTTAATTAAAAATATATATGTATGAAGCGTTTTGATGTATATTTTCTTATTTTAAGAATTTGTTTCATTTATATCAATAAGTTTTACTCATAACTGAATAAATTTTTAACTGTTTGTGTTTCAGTGATCCGAGAAGTGTATGAAGTTAGTGTGCAAGACAGTACAGTTCCAATCCAGAACACGGCTTTGATAAGATGTCATGTACCATCTTCAGTATCTAGTTATGTCCAAGTGTCTGCGTGGTTAACTGACGATGGTCTCACAATACTTGCTCATGATGACCATGGTAAGTATTTTACCCTACTATGACTGCCTGCAAAAACATGTATTCTTTCTTTAGTAATATTTACAAGTTGAAATAAGAAAGTTGTGCTTAGGGAAACACGTTAATGTACAAAAGTCTTTCAAAATACATTTTCATAAAAAACTAGTTGAAGATGTACATAATAAGAAATTTTTATGTGAATTCTAATAAATAACGTTTAAATTTGTTTTGACAAACACCTTATAAGAAAACTGGATTAATATTGAGTATTTCTATACTTTAAGTTTTTAAAGATAATTTGCATTTATACACAATAATTTCTTCTATTTGTTATATAGAATAGTTTACGTGACTGTGATGTTATAAACAATATAAAGTAATTCAATATGAAATACTTTTAAACGAATATTCAAAACATATGTGCTTAAATTGAAATTTAAATTCTTTATAACATACTGAAAAGGTATAGTCATAAATATATTCCACTTCAACATATTAAATGAATATTTTAATGTTATTAATATATGATGTACTAAATTCTTACCGTTTTAATTTTGTGATAAATCTAAATATTTTGAAGCAAATTAGCTGGAAAATTTAATAAAATTCAGAAAACCACTTATTTTTGTTTGCTGCAAAGATTCACAATTTAAAATCGAATATAAATTTTCAGAAAAAGTTATATGCAAGTTTTATTAGCTATTTCAATCTGCTAGAATGTTAATTATTTTAAGTTCCTAAATGTCAATTGCAAGTACTGTTGGCTAATTGAAGGTAAATTACAAAACTTTATCATGAAAAATAAATTGTCATAGATTCTTCAAAAACTAGATTTAAATTTTAAAAAATTCCTTAATCAATAAAAAGTATGTAGATCATATTTTTAAAACGCATTATATGAATTATTTAAGATTTTTTTCAAATTAAATTACCCCAAGTCCTGCGCAAAGTAATGTAAGTCATATAATTCTGTTATATTATATCCTTACCTAGTATTTTTATTAAAAGAAATAATTCTATTTTTTTATGAAAGTCACATTTTTCTAAAAATACTGAGCACACGCACACACATTTTACCTAAAGAATAGTATTCTTAATTGCAGTTTGTAAAGAACTTTATTTCCCACAGGCAACACAGAAATTCTCCCACAAAATGTCGCTCTGTTTCACTTGTGAAAAAAAATCTTTTTATATGAAAATTTTACTCTTATATGCAGAAGCAAATTATTTTTCTGGGAGGTTAATAAAAGTGCCCTTTATAAAATTTCTGCCCAACAAAAGAGCAAGAAAACTATAAAATTATAATATGAGGTTTGTACATATAACTTTTTAAGAAAATTTTCCAGGAAATTATTTCCTTTGTTATTTTCTGTACCATTTTAAGGTAACATATAAAATGATTTCTAGATCTATTCCAGGCTTTCTACTTAAAGAAGTGTAAATTGCCTGAAGTATATTATAAATATAAAGAAGACATTTCTCTACAGATATGTTAATATATTTTAGAAGTTAAATAATGTAGTATAAATCTGTTTAATTTTGAATTAGAAAAAACTGAACATATTAACCACTCAATAACAGCAAAGTATGTATTTTTCAGTTAATGAATTATCTGTTTGTAAATAATAATAGTGTGTGAGAGAAATTAATTCTATTGTGTCATTATTTTTTTCAAAACTTTTTTTTTAACTGCAAGCGTTTAAGAATAGCATTAATCCGTACGTTCTTTAATAAAAATTTTGAAATTCAATGGCGAAGCAAATATTTCATTATCATAGTATTATATAAAATATTTGCATGTCTATAAGATCACATTTGATATTGATTTTTGAAACACACAAAAAATCTTTTCTTTCCCTTTTTAATAAGCTTTTTACAATGCTTCTTTATAGATTTTCTAGCATATAATAAAAGTTAAACAAGTTCATATAAGTGATCACATTCGCGCTCATTTAATTATATATACATGGAATATATTCGAACTTCTCTTAAGGCATTTTTCTATTAGGATAATATTTTTAATGTTATATTTGCTCTACTGAGGAGAAAATACCTTGCTAATTAAATGAACTATAATTACGGATTATCAATAAAAATTAAAGCTGCTACACGCACACACACACACAACGAAACTCAAAAACGTGGGTTTTAAAACTCTTCGCTCCAGATATTCCAACTAATTATAATTTGGCTCAACCAGAAGCTGTTAGAATCATATGATTCCCAGTAAAGACTTTTCTGATTGGTTCGAATACACGGGTGATAAAATAGTGCATCATTCTGTTTTAACCTGTTTTTGGTACGATAAGTGGTGAGTAAATTAAAAATTAACTATAACTGAAGTCATAATAAGCTCAAATCCCATATAAATTTAAAATCACCCAAGAGAAAATTTAAATGAACTATTGCATGAATATATACATGTATATATATATACATTTGAATATCAAAATTTGAAAACTCTAAATAAACTTTAATACTTGCAAATACCTATTCATATTCATTAAATATTAAATTGTATTTCTAGGGACGTAATACTATAAAGCCTTAGACCTTTATCGTGCAATTTTATCAAATAATTTTTATCTCTATATCTTTATGTATTACTTTATTTTACAACCAAGCGTGATTTTTACAGTTAATTGCTTTCTTGCTATCAAAAGAAAAAAGAAAAGTAATCGAAAACGAATAAAACAACGCATTTACAGCTGTCATTCTTTCCCAGTAATGCTTTCATTTTCACAAATTGTTTAAAATGCTTCGATGCCTTTCTCTATTTCCCTCCATAAAACAATCAAGTTATTAATAGCAGAAACTTATTTCTAATATGTGACAGGAATAAAGGCAGTAAAACAGCTGTCAAAAGGAAACAATTCTTAAAATGTAAAGATTTTTCTTTCAATCTAATAAATTCAACGATTTTAAAACTTTAACTTTTGTTAAAGTTAAAGTTGACACATATGAATAATTACTTCCAAGTGATGAAACGAGAAACATGTTTTTAAAAAAGGAGAAAAGAAGAATTTACATTGGATAGTGTTAAAGCCTTGTATCGCACGCACAATAGCTAATGCGTTAATGTGTTAAAAGTTCGAAAGGAATAAAACTCGAACGTTGCTTCGTTCCAAAGTTATTATAATGAGAAATGGTTCATGGACAACCTACGTAACTCGCGTGTTCTGAATAATTAAAACCAAACGCCTCCTTAAAGATGGTTGTCTCATTGTTCTTGAAAACAGGCGATGTTGTTCCCAGGAAAAGGGATTGGACAAATATTTACAAAGGTGTTTAAAGTACAAATTAAGCGTAACACACACACACACACACACACATATATATATATATAGTCAAAATTTCTCTACAAGATAAAGATGTATAAACATTAATCAAAAATGTAATAAATTGAAATTGCAAGTTAACTAGACAATAGATTTTAGAAAGAATATATTAAAAAATAAAAATAATAGAGTTAAATATAAAAAATATGGACGCTACAGTATTATAAACATTGCTGACTTAGGACCGCTTATATATAAAATAATTAATATAAAAGTTGGGTTGGAGTTTTGTGGCTTTGTGGCCCTTTTCTGTTAATAATATTGAACTACATTCTATTGAAAATAATGGATAGAATATCTACATAAATTACAAGTAAAAGGTAACTTACCTAAAAATTGCATTAAAAAATACAGACCTCGCGCTAAATCTGAGTACAATAAACAAGTTATTGCCAGATTCTGGACCCAAATGTAAATTCAAAGCATGGGAATGGCTGAATAGTAGCACTTAGCGAAAGTATGAAAACAATGGAAACAAAAGTTAAAAAGTTTATACTTGCTATCATTACCTTAGGGACACTAAAATTATATATGATATTATGACTTTAAAATTTTAGTATGAATGTGAAATATGCATCAATAAAGAAGTTTGCAATGATGCATTACTGTGTAATAATTTACATACATAAGACTAATCCATATATTGAACACTTAGCAGTCTTACAAGCACACAAAAAACATGTGTATAAGAACTGTAAATGGTATCTTAAAATAAATGTATTATTTGATATTTTAAAACAAATGTATTTTTAAGAAACGCATTACAAAAGAGTTTAAAAGCTCATGATATTTCTACGATCAAATTTAAAACTCTGGAAACATGTTGTAACTCGAAATTCGCCACCAAACTAATACAGTTAATCGAACAGTCAACTGTTATCTAAAGTTAATTGCGTTTGAATAAACAAAAAGAAGGCTTTGCAATTGTTTCAGGTATTTAAAAGGCAAATATCTGTCAAAAGGGGCGTGGCCACCAGTTGATAATTTTTTAAAAGTCATTTTGACATAGTTCTAATTGAAAATATGGCATAAATGTTATATCCTAGAAAGTAATAAAATGCAGATTTCAGAAATATCAAAAACTCAAAATCGATCATTCCATGATTTTTACCTACTGACTTCCTTAAATACGCAATAAGTTGTAATATAATGATTATTGTTACTGCATAGTACATATGTTAGGGGGACCTTAAAGTAGAGTCGTTTTTCTACGTTAAATTCAAATAGATGAAGTTTTATTAAACTTTCAGTTTTAATCAATTATGTAACCATCCTCGTTATAAAAAAACTTTTTGCCATCTTTTGAGGAAACTTTCAATCCTGGATTGATAAAAATGAAATGGATATTGAGCAAAATATCTGGAGGGGCTATTTTGGTCATCCTCCTAATTTTCAAATTTTTAACCACTTAAAAAATCTTTAAGATATCGGAAAAAATGGAAATCCGTTAGAGCAGTATCGGGTAAGTATGGATGGTGAGGCAATAATTCCCATCTCAATTTGTTAATTTATTCCATGGTTCGTCTTGCATAGTCTGGTCTTGAATTATCAAATTTTAGAATAACACCTTTTCTGTTGAAATTATCTGGGCACTTATCAACTAAAGATTGATTTACTTGATCCACTTGGACACATTAAGAACCTGCATTAACATTTTGTGCAGGTTTCAGCACTTCAAAATGGACGACCCCACGAATTCTCCACAAAACGAAAAAACGCACATTTTTGAGAGAAAACCACTACCTTTTATATTTCGGATTATCATGGAAGACTTGTTTTTCGTCTCCAGTGATCACGCAATCAAAAAAAAATTGTTTTGTACTACTGAAGTGATAAGTTGCATGCGATGTATCGGTCAGCTTTGTTTTTTTTCGAACAGATTATGCAGGACCCAAACACCTTATCAGCTCACTTTACCAATGTTCTGCAAATGTCCTTCTGTGTTCGAATGCGTTGGTTAACAGTGTTTGACAGTTCCTAGATTGTCTAATATGGATTATGTTTGATCATGATTGCCTTCAACCCTTAACATACCAAAGTCCAAAGTTGTTCATCTTCCTGAAGAATTCTAGCTGAAAAGATCGAAATTATTCAATTTGAGCTTAAAAACCCACATTATGCACTTCATAATGTTTAATGAATTCGGATAAACAGAGCAAAAGGGTTTTGTATCAAGCACTGCGTTTCTACACTTATGAGACTCAAAAATTATACATTACAGGAAATGCACGTGTTTTAGTATTTAACTTGCCGTGCCTCCATAAATTGCTAAAAAGTTTAAAACTTAAATATTTACAAGTGAACAAATCACTTTAACCATAAAATGTCTTCGGCACGACTTTGCAGTATATAAATTGGCTTATAAATGACTAATATCGGCATGCGCAGAAACGCGACGTTACTTTCTGGTCCCCCTAATATTTAACTTGAAGTATATTTTCTCTAATGATTATAATTCATACTATAATGTACGAACTAATTGGAACAAATAGGAAAATACGATTATTTTCCAAGGCCCTTAAGATTTGAACCATTACATACCTCATAAGTAGACTGAAAAATATCTATATTAGTACAAATGTCATCCTTTAGTAGAAATGACCTTTTCAATATGTTTTTGCATTGATTCCTCTGGTATAGCGCACATTTTATAACTGTGGAACCACACTTGTATAACACTTTTTATAATTTGTTATGTTGTCTTGTAATTCATCTTAGCTAAATGATTCTTAAAAAATATGTCATAAGTTCTAAATAGAGATTTATTTCAAATGAAATAACGAGTCCATCAAGAACTTTTACCTTATTTTTTTGCCTAAAAGTCAGGAATAACTTTGAAGTGTGGCAAGGGGCCAAGTCATGATGAAATGTCCCGTCAATTGTTTCCATGAATGGAACAATCTACTGCGTTACATTTCTGTTTATTTGGCCGAATTCATCATTCCTTTAAAAAGAACTAAACTTTCAGTGCCATTTGCTGCAAAATATTTCAAAACATCAGTTTAGAAGGGTTTTTTTTTCAGTTCATTGGATATGATCTGGTAGCAGAGTTTCACCTTAACTTCTTCTAACTGTACTTGATTTGTTTCCCTTGAAAAATTAATGTATTTTATGACTAAAAAAAATCACCCGCTTCTAATCATTAACAGTTCATGATAGATAATTTTTGGCCCATGCGAAACGTTTTTTATTATTTTTTGTTAGAAATTGTTTTTAAGGAGAACTTCTTTAAGTCTTTTCCGTACATTTGATGTACTCATTTCAACACCAAACCCAATAAATCCCTTCTATTTATTTTTATATTTCTTATTAGAATTTTATTAGTTCTTTGAGTAATTTTTCATATGTGCCCACATTATCACTTTTCTATTTGGAGACAATGATCTGAAATCCTGAAAGGTAATTAAAATTCGTGTAACACTTGATTTGTCCACACCTGGAGTATCTCGGAGTAGTATATGTTTTTGAACAAGCAAAAGTAGTACGTGTTACAAGGAACGCAAAATTATAACGACCAGCTGCCCCACTGAAAGTCTCACAAGTGAGCTACTCATGTACTAAAACCAATAAGACATGTAAATTTTAGTAAATGTCGATCCTTCACACTACTTCGATACAAATGTAATTGGTTTGAAGTGGTTCGAGTCATCACTCGTAATCACATACCAACTTAACCAAGGAAAAGTTGGTTGTCCCAATTAATTCAAACACTATAGAACATTATTAATATTTTTACCAATAGAAAAATAATCGAGTGAAGAAAAGTGTTATTTGGAATTCAATTTTAATTATATCATTGAGAAAAGAAAAAAAATAGAACCATGGATTTTATATTTTTTGTTTGTTATGCACTTATATTTTGTACATATATTTATATGAGGACGTATCTCAAAGTTTCAGCTATTACTAAACAAGATCGAAACAGAAAATTTTTAATTGTTACTCGGGAGAACCACACTTAGTTATACATTTCTCCTAGCTTTTTCACGGTTCAAAGACCATCATTGTACGTTACAAAGAGAATTGCGTCGAAAATCATCATTTAACACCATGAATGACGTCCTTTATTTTGTCAAATGTCTTACTCTTCTTTGTTTTTTTAGTTCTCAGAATAAGAAATAAGACATTAGTGATGACATTATGAGTACAGGATAAATGTGACAAAATTTTAAAGCCACATGTCTTAGAATTTTTAACTGTATTACGAGATGAGTGAGCCGATGTATTGTCAACAAGAAGACATACGCCTTTGGTAACCATACCTAACCCTTTCATGGCAAACGTGCGGCTGTTTACTACGAGGAATGCAATAGTAGACACTAGTGATAGTCTGAACCCGTGTACAAGTAGACGTTTGAGATGACTCAAAGACATTGGCCTGAGAAAACAAACAGTACTACCATCCTTGTAGACTTCTGAGCGTAACTCATCTTGTAAGGCTTGGTCAATCCTCTATCTTCCACTCCTTACTTACCTGTTTTTGCCTTTGGGGACTATTGATAGAACCAATCATCATCCATAATCATTAATAATTAGACAACTAAAAATATAATTTTTGATAAGTTCCAAAAGACTTAAAGGGGTTTATTATTCATTGAATAGGGAATTTTTGCCTTAATTTTAATCGGAAAAAAGAGAAAATCCGTTACATTTAAAATACATTAATTAGGGCGTTAAATCTGGGCCATCTGTATATAATAGAACTATAATAGTTTTAATAACTAGTCTAGTAGAACTAATTAAAAAAGATTTGAATTTTTCAGTACTTATTACATTATTATATTTATTGTTATGATAAAAATTTGTAATAGTATTTTAACCACACGTATTAATAAAACTAATAGAATTAATAAGATCTTCAAAATCAAATCGGTAACTAGAAAAAGGTTTTTATCTTTCATACCTTTAATAATTTATTTACTATGCATAATTAATACTAAAATCGGACGTTTATTTAAAACAGACTGTATGATATATTCAAGAACTTTTCCATATTTGTCAATGTGTGTATTAGATCCATTAGTAAACGATCACACTATTTTTTTTGGCTTCTGTAAATCAAAACTACAAGTATTTTGTTTCTTTTCCTCTAAATATTAATTTTCTTTTGAGTTAAAAAAATTATGCATATATTCAAAGCTGTCAATGTGGGCTTATAGTTTTTTATATAAAGTATTAAAATTCGGTTATTTTTCTTACTTATTGCTGACTGATAAGCCCTTACATTAAACGGAATATGTTTGCCGGAGAATAAATATAACAAGAATAAGAATTAAAGTTAACATATATTTCCAAGTACTTTATCAAAATAAACAATACATAGACAAGTATATTTTTCAATTTTAAATCAACTGTTTTATGCTTTTGAAGTAAAATATAATTATGTACTTTAAATTTATTTACATAAAGTGCTTTATAACTTTTTTTATCTATGTTCTTCAAATTCTCCTGAGATGTACCACATTTAATTTCTAAAAAAACAAATATTCTGGAGCATTTCCTAGTTAATGTTTGATAGCCCTGTTTTAAATAGAAATCAAATTCATAATCAGTACCTTGATTCTTAACATTTCTTAAATGTTATCTCTTATGAGTCAGAAAATCCTCTAGTACATATCATAGCGGTGACCATCAATAATAAATTTTCGCTATTTTTATATATGGATATATTTTATACATATATATTGTATAATTTTTTTCTTTAATTTCTGCAATTATTTATGGACTTGCTATAGTCAAATATGAATTCACCAATTTTTGTTATATCTTAGGGATTTTAATAAGGATATTCTTAATTTAAAATACAGGCATTTTTAAGCATGTTAAAAACATATTAATATTATTATTAGATTTATTTATTTGTAATTTTGTGTAATATTCTATTTTATAATTATTTTTTGAATCGATATTTATCTTAAGTCTATATTTAAGAAAGGGTTTTATAAATATATTTTATAATACGTATGCTTTGAGATTCTTTTTAGGCATTTTTTGCTTCGTAATTCTAATGTAATATATATTTCCTTTTTATTGAGGACAAATGTAAGAAAACTTGTTTTGCTTGACATTACGTTTTTGAAAAATTGCTACAAATTTCAACTGTTGTTTCAATAATTGTTTTAACTTTTCAGCATTTGCTTCTATTCTATATATACCAGTTTATTTTTAGTACTTATATAAATATGTATCAATATTTGCTATAATGTAGCAAAGAAGTATCAAAGCCTTAGCAGAGAAACTTGCAAGAATGTTTGATATTTCTAAAATTCTAAACAATTCCCAATGTGTCAGCTGTTAATAAATACATTTTTATCGTGATAGGCGACTTCTATCTATATATCACAAAAGGAAGTCAAGATATGCATATCCTTAGCAGAAAATAAATTATATAAATTTTGAGAAATCCTTTTCCAACAGCTGCCATCATCTCTCTTTCTCGCCGGCAGCAATTCTCCAGACATTTCAACATGTCGAGAAATTCTGCTCGTCTTATCACAAAAGTTATGTCATTTCCGGCTGTTCTTCACGTAATCATAGCTGCCTTTGGGAGGAAACTGTGTGATTTGTGTCATAAAGGCAAGTGAGGAAGTATCTTCAATTTGATTTCATCTGCCAGAAATTTCAAACATAAACTTGTCGATGCTGGCTGACACACTAGAATTTCCGTACACAAACCAAATAAAGGCTTGATGAATAATTTTGAAAGAGCTGTTCTTTATGGATAAACAGTTCTACAGTGTTTTGAAAATTTTGAAAAGAGCTGTGATTGGAGAGAAACTTTAATAAGTAACATGTTCTTCTGATATGTATTTATTTAATAGATATATACTTAAAACATAATCTTCATTTATGTCATAAAAATAATATCTATGTAGCGTTACTTTATTTTGTAAATAATCACCTTATTGACTGTCAAATGCATCGAATTCATACATATGAAGACCAAAGGTTTATGATTACTCTCATACAAACATCAATAATAATTAGTTAATTAATTATAAAAATAACTATTTGATACATTGATTTAATAATGTTATATACGTTATAAATTTATTTTGTATAAAATATAAGGTTTTTTATTTCTCAAATAAAATGAAAAATTGTACAGAAGGTTTATTTTAAACCTAAGATTTATTATTTGAACTGTTATAGAAAATATATTGAATTGTCATTTAAATTTAAACAATTTTTCAGCATAAGTATGCTATTCATAGACAGTTAACTACTTCTAATAGTTATATAACTATTAGCATCCACAGATAATTATATTAATAATAGTTTTAATGAAACCCTTTGTGTGTGTGAGGAACATATGTAATAATGTTGTATATTATGATGTATTCTTATGGATTAAGGACAAATAAAATGATTGTGCAATCAGTTTAAGGTATACGACTGCCCTAAAACTGTGAATTTTTCCAAGATTTGAAGCATTTTTTATGATTTTATTTTATAGACCATTTTATTAGCTTTACGAAAATACCAAATTTATTATTTTCCGTTCACTAGAACAAAAACTCCGAGTGTTTTAGTAAAAGCAGATGTCAGTACTCTCTGCAAGATGCCATACATTAAAACGAGCATCAGAATACAAAAATTTTAAAAAAATTCATAATCTTTTGGTACAGAATAAGCCCGATTTATATTATATTTTGTAAATTTTTACCAATGTATTCCCATTTTAGTAATAATAACTTCTTTTTATCTGCTTAATTTTAGCATATTTTTCTTAAAATGTACTAAGCAAATCTCAAAACCACAAAAAAAAAATACTCCATTTTTTTAAAAAAAAGTTATCGCAAGTAGTCTGATACCTTAAACTTAAATTTTATTGTTTGAACTTTCTTAGAAAATATGGCTATTTTATTTTAGGCAAATTCACCAAATAATTATATTAGAGCTTCATGGACGTTGTTAACTCGATGCATTTCTGTTAATCAAAAATGATTTGAAATGAATATCAGTATTATTTATTATTAATTATATGCTATAGAAATGATCGCGAAATGAAATTAAAATCTTTTCAAAAACTCTATTGCCAAATCTCTGAATAAAAAGGTAACGATTCGGCATTTACAGTCAGAATTACTTCAGATCCACCTAAGAAGTTGTTCTCTTTCGAGCTCTAAACAAACAACTCAAAATAGATTTCTACATTTCAAAACGTGTCTCATTTGAGTAATGAAATCTGTTGGCATCATTTACAGAAAACGCCTTTGAACCTGCTTTAATGAATATTGCAGTGAATAGTGTGGTTATATATTCATCCATCACCTCCGGATGAACTTAATTGAATTGCCTAATTTTAAATTTCCTTAAAGATGAAAGTTCTCAGGAAATGCTTAACTTTATTCCTTA
The DNA here is from genome assembly GCA_019973975.1 of Trichonephila clavata. Lineage (NCBI taxonomy): Eukaryota > Metazoa > Arthropoda > Arachnida > Araneae > Nephilidae > Trichonephila > Trichonephila clavata. Next base: position 73,518 of record BMAO01006321.1, on the reverse strand, counting down.
AAGTGGGTGTAACTCTTTGATGTTTTGCAAGTTTTGGGAAGTAAAGATTTGTCATACACTAATGGACTTCACTCTTTGAGATCAAAGTCAGGCGCGTATTCACCAATGATAGAATTTCAGAATCTAACATTTATATTAAAGTGTACTTTAATGTTTAAGTAATGTAATGTTTAGGTATACAATGTAATAATTTTTAACATTAATTTTATGTTAAAAATAGTAAAGTACAATTATATTCAAGTAATGTTTTATTTCGAAGACGGATGACCATTTTTTTTTACGAGCTTGTATACCTTTACTCCGAACCAATTTCAGAAAGCGAAGATTCCTTTCAGTATTTTAGATTCGATATAAAGCGTCTAATCTATTTCTACTTTAAAATAGAAAATCGTTCTTTTTTGTATGTAATATATGTTATATTTTTGATAGGAAATTCACTAATATTGCGTGTAATTTAAGGCATAAAATTTCTTAGAATTTTCAATTATCTCTTTATTACTTACTATACTTAATAATACTAAACTAAACTCATTAACTATTCAATACATGCAAATAATTCCGATATTTCATGTTTGTTTTCTATTCTAGAAATTTATTTGTATTTTTATGAGTTTGTCTATTTTAGTTTGAAAATTTTGTTTTGTTTTATATTTGGGTTTTTATAATATGCATATAAAATATTCTCAAAATGCCGTTATGTTTTTAACTGTATGTTTGCACACTATATGTTTGTTGTTTTTTGTTTATTTTATTTAAACAATTATAAATAAAAATTTTAAAAACATTTATTTTAATATTTTAATTAGTATATGAAAGATAAAGATATAATTTGAATGTATCTCCACTCAGATATATTGCAAAAGATACCTCACATTTGTATATTTGTAAATTGGTTTAAAATATATATCCTTTAATAAAACGTCTAACTTTTGGAATTGTTATAATCTTCAAAGGTAAAATAAAGGATTTTCAACTTCAATAGACATAAAGAAAATTTGTTCTTCTGCATGGCGAACCTTCAGTGAGATAGCAGGACTTGTGCCAACGAGTTGACATAATTAATACATGCACGAGTTCATGCTTATGATTACTTGGCTACCATCATCATTTTTATCTTGAGAAAATGAATTGAATGTTTGTGTGTTGCAGTACTAATTTGTTCAGAGAGAATTTCTTACAAGTTATATTTCTTAGCAGAGAGAGCAGTTTAATTAGTACAACTTAATTAAGACCTTTGTCTGAACTTTGGGTTAGATAATTTTGAGTTAAACAAGCAAATGCAAACTAATGTACCAAATAATTAACATTAAAATAATAATTATCCAAAATGGGTATTTTTATATAACGTCAGGCCTTTTCATTTCACTTAAAAATGCTTTAAAAAAATGCCACATGCAGAGTTAAGAAAAAATTAGCAATAAACAAAGATACATTTTTATCCAAAATGTACAATCAAAGCAATGCAACTTTTCCATCTTAAATGACTCTTGGGAAAAATATTTATTATGTAGTTTCATTTGTGTGCGATGAATCTGAAATTGCAGAGAAAAAAACTGCTGTTTTTCATTTTGAGAATTATATTTAGAAAAATCATTTACTTCTTAAATCTTCTAGTATCTCTCATCTATAGATTAAAGCAACTACAAAAGTGGTACACATTCAGATTATCCTGCATTGTTTTTTTATAAATATATAAGCAAGATCGCTTAAATCAACGATAACTTTGCTTAGGCATCATTTCAAAGCAATTAACTTTACTTTTTATCCTTGTTCGTTCACTGAGCATTCAAGGGAAATTCTTACGAGTGCCTTTGTTTTCCTACCAAAGTTGTGTTGAAAAGACATTAAAGACAATTGTGACTTCTTCAGTATAAACTAACGAAAAGTTAACGAAGTAATAATTATCGAAAAGTGTCCACTGATCTAATTACTGAATACAACTATATATAAGATATTTACACAGCATTGAATTGAGAATAAATTGCTTGTTTTTCTATAAATTTTAATTAAATTTAGCAGAGTTTTTTAGTTTGAGAGTTTTACAAACTATCAATTAAAATAGTATGAATTTCAGACTATTTGCATTAAGAAAAAATTAGTTAAAATAGTCTGAAATTTTATTGAATATCTTATAATGAAAAATAATCATATAAATATAACTAATTTTCCATCAAGTTTTAATCAAAGTAGTTTTTTGTCTTATTATTGTATGCGAAAGGTTTTCAATGTGTTGCCCATAAAAGTAACATATGTTTATTATACTTGAACTCACATAAAAGAAGTTATTACATTTTTTTTTTGGTTAAGATACGTAACATATACATAAAAAAAATGTCTGATTAACTCCAAATTCTTGTTGAAATTTCCGAATTCCAAATAAAGAAATACTTTTCAAGATTATTGAATATTAATACGGTCATATATCGTGCGTTTTTACTCTATAAACAGCTTTGTGTAGTAAAAAGGCACGTTGCAAAAAATTATCGTTTCCCATTGTTCGGGTTGCAGTTGAACACTAAAAGAAAAATGCCATAACGGCGTTGTGAATGAATCTTATGAAGAATTTGAAATCATCAAACAGGATTGCTTGTAATCGGGATGCGGAAAGATAGCTGAAAATATTGACCAATATTCAGACACTTGTAATATCCCGTCATGATTGTGAAAAAGTGCTGGCAGTAATGGTTTTACTAGGAATTAATTGAATAAAGGCTCAGGATGGTTGAAGGATACAAACTCGAGTGAAGGTTGGATGACTGTGACAGAGACACGAACTATCTCAATGGCATCATAAACCTCTATTTAATGTGTTACCATTTGTTTCATATCAATCGTTATTCGCATATTTTCCATTATCTCATTGCACTTGACTGAAAACGTTTTACACTCACAGTGGGCTGTAAGATATCAACTTTAACCCCAAAATATAAGTAAGTATATTGTCCATTACTAGGCTGGCATTGCAAAGGTTTTAGATATTAATCCTATTTCAGTCTTAGATAGGATGGTTATCGGATATGTGTCTGAGAGGACCGAAATCAAAATGTTCCAAGTATGATTAGAGATAATCTACGAATAGCTGGTCATCTCTAAGTATACTGCGTATACATTTAACACCTCAACAAATGTCCATGACTTCCTGGCAATTTTTTGCGCATCTCCTTATACTGGGGTAATTTTTAACAACATAATGTTAGAAGCCTCATAAGACTCGCATAGTTCTTGGCCGTCTGCTTACTAGCGATGCACTTTTTTTGTCATTAACAGATCTTTCGTCAATAAAACATCTAAGACATGATGTATACAAATTTGGTAAGATTTTAACACATTCACTGCCAAAGCTGAGATAGTGCATTTTCTCAGAGATGCCTAAGTCATAACTCCAATATTATGCTTTTAAATTGTTTTCTGTGGTTTTATTATTTAAATATAGATATAACAGAATACTTTTAGCAGAAAACAAGTGTATCTCGTAGCTGGCAAGGAAACCCAGTTTACCAACTACGAGTATTCACGTAGTTGGAAGCGAACGTGTTAAGCAATGACACATCCCACGCAACATCAGATCAGATTTTGAATCTTCATATATCGACATGTATAAGACAGAGGGAGCACCGATTATTAATTTCAACGTTCCATGTGGAATTGCTAGACATTGTAAAGGTTGTAAATTTTACTGATTTCATTTTTGTGTGTAAGCTTTACGTATCAACAGTCTCAATAAAAGAAAGTCACTTTCTCCATGTTGCTATGAATGCTTTTTTTTTATAAAAGAGTGTACTTTAAAAATTTTGGATCATATTTTAAAGTCAGAAGCTAATCATTAACCTTTTTTTATTATGACGGCATTATTTTTCCTGGATTCTATTTTCAGGGAAAAAAAATATCTGGTTTTAATATGATCAAAAATACTACAATATCAACGTTTAATCTCTTTGTAATACCAATAATAACGCCTCAAATGTGGGAAACATTTATAGAAAATCCCATTTCATTCAATCAAAATAAGAAAGCAACATCCTGTTGCATGTCCAGAAAGAAGAGGTAAAAGAATTTAATGCTGCGCTCTTCTTTCCTTCTGAGAAGTCGTGCTTTAGGATTTCTTTCCTACTACGTTTTCTCAACAATAGATCAATAGGAGGCACAGGGTGAAAAAAAATATAACAAAATCAGAGCAAAAAGGTAATCTAACCTCTTGGAAGCAATTCGATAAATCTCCCGTCTCTCTGTTCAAAGGATCACCTCTGCACTGTATCGCGTTTCCGAATTCCGTTCTTTTGAGTAATGGGACAGTATTTTATCTTATTTTTCTTCTTCTTTTCAAATCCCTGGTTAGATTTCGCTTACTCAAGGAATAAGGTTCGAAATACAAAGGATGTATAAATAGATAACCAGAAATATAGTTTTGATATTCGATTATCGTTGCATTGGATTATTTATTTATGTATTTATTTGATAATATTACATATTATCAAATATAAAATTATTTAAAGGAATAACTGTTATAGAATAAGGATTCTAACGTTTTACAAATTTTTTTTTCAAAATAAAGAAAATTTTACTACCGTTAATGTTTTAAATAAGGCTATACAAATTTTTTAAAACGGAATTAGATTGGTTTTGAAATATGAGGTAAAATATTGTAATTTTTAGAAAATAAAATGTTAGATTTTTATTATACACAGTAAGTCTCAAACACTACTGATTAAAAAAAGAGAGGGACTAGTTCACATCATTATAAACTATTTCACAAAAGTCTTAATTCATTTCCTTAAGGAACAAAATAGTATAACAACAAAAGAGGTCAACAGGAGATTACAATAAACCAACACAAGCTTTTATTCAAGAAACTGTTGATAATGGTATTTATAAAGGTTGTTACTCAGATAATATCTGTAAATAATGGTTTGACACAATGCCGCAACAGCAGTAAGAATATAGTCTACAAATAAAAAGGAAAAATGCAAATGTGATGAAAAGGGTAGATCCAATAATATATTATTGCTTAGAAAGTGTCATTGAATTGGTATTGAAACCCTACATTCGTGTAATTGTTGACTGAATGAATTCCTAAGCAAATAAATTTTTTTAAAGAAACGCAACTGATACAGTGAAAAATACAAAACAATAAATTTGCATAACAAAAGATAAACTGTAAGAATTTCTGAATAGTTTGATGCATCGCTATTCATCATAAATAGTTGTTCACTGAAGTTATAGAACTTCTGAAGTTGATTCAGGAAAGAGAAATGTTACTTCAGTATGAAATATGCTAGATGTTTAGACTAGTTACTTTGGATATTAGGGAAAGCTCTATCAATTATGAACATGAGCGCTTTTATGCCTTGTCGATTCTTAGCAAGAATTCGGATCTGACTGAAAACCAGCTTAAACAGTTTTATAAGCATCTATTATTGATTTATACGCATTTTTTGCGTTTATTTGATTTTTTATACTCTTAAAACTGTACACGTAAGAAAAGAAAATAGCTCTCTCAAGACATTGTTTGTTGCTTTAGTTCCAAAAAGGGAATAACACGATGGAGGCAGAAAGAAACGTGTTGTAAAAAGAAGCAGCAACAGTTCGAGCATGCCACAGATGGCTTGGGAAATTTTGCTTCTGTGATTTTTTTTTTGTTTTTGAAATCTGAATACAGATCAGGACTACTTTTAAATGCCAGTGACAAAATGCTACGCAGAGTGATTAAGATAAAGCCCTCTTTAACTTACACAGAAGCAGGTTTCAAGCTTCGAATTCATCAGACAATGACTTTGGATTACATTAAAAGGCTTGGTTTTGTGTCCATATTCTCTGTTTCGTTTCTACACTAAGCGAAGAAAATTAACTAGCCAGAATTTCGATGGGTTCTTCAAATCTTGTTTGTCACAAAAGGGAACCTATTTTGGACCACTTGGTGACTGGATATAAAAATTGGATAGTTTATAAACATGGGGTTAGAAGAAAACATACATCTACAAAGGGGAGACACCACCATCCACATCCAAAGCTGGAATGCTTCAGAGAAAGGTTATGTTGTGTTGTTGGTGATACAGCAAGGGTATAAAGCACTATCAGTTGCTGAAAGAAATTGAAACAGTCATTACAGTTCACAATTTGATGTTTTGAAAAATGAATTCAACATATAAACATCCAATTTTGTTCAACAGAAAGGATGTGATTCTTCATCAAGACAACTCTAGACTGCATGTAGCAAGGAACACCACATAAATAATTGCAGATTTGGGTTAGGTAACTTTAACCTCCACCTTCATATATTATGATATCACACCATTTGACTATCATCTGCTTGGGCTATGCAAAATTTTCTTCATGGCAATGAATATGTAAGCTATGAGAGTGTCCAAATGGCAGCCAAATAATATTTTGTCTCCTAAAAAAGAGAACATCTTTACCAGGGAGTTAGATAAGCTTCTAGAACGCTGGTAGACAGTTGTAACTAACAAAAATAACAATATATTTTAAATAAAATTTTAAATAAAAAGTGAATTTTTTTTTAGAAAAATAAACAACAGAACTTTTTTTTTAAAAAAAAAAATACATGAAATGGTACAATAGCATATTTTATGTTATATTGAATAATTCTTATCTCTCTCTGTCTTTATTTTAGCTACAATGCTCAAAATCAGTGATATAATAATTTATGTGTGGAATCTACAACACCAGGAAGAACTACATACCTCCCCTTTGTTGAAGGTTCAGAATTTAAATGAAGAGGAATATTAATCTCAAAATGAAACATACTAATTGTATGTTCCAAACGAACATTACAAGTTTGCTGTTTTTTCCACATCATTGTTTATCTAAGATGCGGCCTCATTCATTCAGGAAATCATCTCAAAAATTCAATATTAGCATTATTGTTTGCGTGAGTTCTGAATCCCGGTAATCTTTTTAGAAAGTAATGGGTATTTCCTATCAAACGTATATGAAGTAACATTGGCAAATATGCTATACAATTTTACCGTAAATTATGCTTAAATAATCTCAAGAACATAATTTAAGAATGTCCTGGAACAAATGATTTCAGTTCCGCTGCTTAGATTTTCCCTATTTCAGGCAAGGCCAAATGTGAGCTATTGAATTTTATAAGAACCTTATGTTTTTTTTCCTTTAAAATAAATAAGTTTTTTACGTGATTTATTTCACGTAGTAAGGTGAACATAGTGATTTTAATCATTTAATAAATTTTTACCCTCTGTTAAGCTATTGATCTTATTATATTTTACTGTATTGTTTTTGTGATTAAGTAAGTAAGTAAAGTATGTTCGGGTTTCTATGGTAAATATAATTTTCTTAGTGGATACTTCCATTCTTCTTTCTAAGTTAGTAAAATGCCGTGTTTATCTATATAACAACATTATTTCTAATAACCTTTTTTTATGTCAGGTAGATAACGAAAAGAAGCTCTGAATAAAATTATAACCCAGGAATTTCTTTGCAAGTGCCAATTAGATAAAGTTGACGTAACTTTATGCACTTTATTTTCCTATGTTTTTATAAATTAATGAAAACTCTTGGGTTTTCTAAAAAAAAATGGCAAAAGTTGTACGTTTAATAAACTAGTTACAAACAATTTAATTTCGGGTATAATGCTTAATTCTTCACATAATAACTTAACATTAACTTGGTTATTAGAATCAATTTATTTGATCTCCAAAGCTTCTGATTTATTTTTAGCTTCAAAAATTGCATAGTTTAAATAATTTTTGAGATATTTATCATGTATTGTCTAAGCCATTTCTTTTTCATTATTCATAATCTTTTTAAGTGAAAAAAATCTATCTATCACTTTCGTAGTTTAATCAAAATGTTTGTGACGTTCTGTCAATTGGTCGTGGTTCAAAATTATAAGGTTCTTTGCCTAGAGATCTGGTGTTGATACAACGTGTCGGTTGATAAAAAATCAATCATTCATGATCTTCTAAATTTTATTTTACACAAATTGTTCCTTTCTTGGATATGGGTGTGAATAATAATTTCATAAATTAATGAAATATATACCAGGTAGTCACAAAAAAAACTGTACTGATATGCGGACTTATTACAGCTGTTTTGTTCAACCAATCGACATGAAATTTAAGGTATAGTTGTATAGAGGCATGCGGGCAAGATCATGTAAACAACAACAAAATGACGCGAAAGATTACAGTTATAGAGAACAAAACTCAAAAATTATGAATTGCAGCACCCAAATTTTTCACAAAATGATCAGCACGTGCGAAAACCCTAAAGAGTGACGAAACGGAAAGTGTATCACAAAAAACGGGCGTGGTAAGTGCGTGCAACTAATAGTTAGCACAGATAAAAAAAACCTACTATCAGGGACGCAGGGAGTAATTATGCATATGATAGAGGCAAGCCATAAATCAATGATGGTTACACAGTTAGGAGAAAAGAAGATTTTTATTTGGAATTACACACATGGATGCAATTGTTCCCCATGGGTGTCATCAGAAAGGACTGAGACTATGTTTCAAACCCTTTTAGTGTCACTTTCTAAAAAAAGTACGGACTTAAAACAATAGCAACTGGAATGCTGCAACATGCAGTGACTTTTGCGTCAAAAAAAGGTACTGGTGCCACAACGTGGGAATTCGTGTCTGCCAGTGCACACAATTTTTGGTGTTGATGTCGCCAGTTAATGTGGAATACGACTCGTCTGCCCGTAATATGCGAAGAGGTCAACTGCCTACGTCATCATATCGTAAAAAATACTCATTTGCACAGTCAATGCGTTGTTGATGGTCCCCCGTGTCCAACATCTAAACACCCTGGTAACTGAATGGAAAAATGGGGAGTACTGAGCTTAGTAGCCTTCGGACCGTTGTTTTCGGTACATTGAATTTACGGTCTATACCTCTTGCAAATTGCATGTTTCCTGAAGTCACTATATGCACTTCCGAAACAGTGTTCTCATGTATAGTTGGCCGTATGGATTGCCGTCTATCACAAGATCAACCAGTTTTTTCAAATTTCTTTATGAAATCAAGCAGAAATTGCGATACATGGTCCACGTCCTTCTCAATGATTTTGACGGTAAAAATGCAAAGGCTTTCGCGGCATTCATCCCCAGTTTCATCAATTCTCCATGTGTGTCACAGGTAGTCATTTCGTCAACGTGTTAGAGCTCCCGATGGAAAAACCAAAATTAACACCCTGTTTCTTTATAGTTTTTCTAAGCTTAATATCTGGCAAACAGCGTTCTGTGATTAGTTTCTTGACTCTATCTGATGTAAATTTCCTCTGTGAGCCTCTGATGGTGTTTTCCCCCCTTGCAGAATTGTTATTTGCGCATGCTTACCACATCCGTTTATGTGATACACGCACTGTTCCAACGCTCTTTGGGTTTTTCACATCAGCTGATCATTTTGCGACTAAAAAGAGTGGGTGCTGTCCTGCGAATTTTCGATTTTCTGTCGCTATAACCGTAATCGTGAGCACCATTTTGTTACCGTTCGCAGGATCTCGAGAACATTTCTTTAAATGACATGTCGATCGATTGATGGAAACAGCGCAAAAGTTCATATATAAGCGAAGTTTTTTTATGACCACTGGGTACATAGCTATTAAGGTTATTCTTCTTACTATAAAATATCTAATAAAATTATAAATTTTTTGGATATTTTAATTATATAAAAAATCATTTAATCATTATTAAAAATGTACTTTTTAAAGCGTAACAAATCCATTATTTATTAATGTTTGTGTCCTTTTTTTCAATTCTTCGTACTATTAGCTTGCGCTTTCTCTATATTTATCTTGTTAAATTTTTAATCGTTAGTAAAATGCATTTTAAAGCACTCAATTGAGCTGAAATTTTATATACACGATTATTTTGGATGACAATATCGTATATTTTAATTATAATTAATAAAAACTAATTTATTAAAACTACTTATTCAAAAAATTTTAATGCAGCCATGTTGGTATCATTTTTGGAGACTTAGTGATCAGTTTGACGACTTGTGTTAAAACTTAAAAAGGTTTTTTCTCACATTTCAAAGCACTCATTTGAGCTGAAATTTTCTATACACTATTTTTTTGGGTAAAAATGCGTTAATTTATTTATAATCAAAAATTAAAAGACTGAAATGAATTATTTAAAGAATTACAGATGCAGCCGCGTTGACTTCATTTTTAGCGTCTTGGGTCAAAACCTTAAAATATTTTTTTTCTCACGTTTCAATGCATTAAGTTGAACTGAAATTTTATATACATGATTTGTTTGGATGGCAATACAATACTTTAATGATTGTTAATAAAAATTAATTACCACTTACTGTTGTGATTCTGTCATATGTATATACATATTTATATTAATTGTAACTATTTAATAATTGTAACTATTGTGTACATAACTTTTTTATTGATATAAGTAGGAATTGACTTAACTTTTTTATATTACTTGTTCCTGAGCAGCTTTGAAATTTGTTCATACTCATACCAGCTTACTGAAAAGTAATTTGTATTGATCAAATGATAAATATTTCTTTCCATAAAGCTTTTAGGAATATTTTATAATATAATTTAATAATCTTAATTTTATTTCAGGAAAATATTTATTAAAAGAAGTATCTATTACTGTATTTAAATTTAATTCTAAAAGCAAATTTTTACTCTAAATTTAATGCATTGACTAATGCGATATTTTACCCTAGGTTACAGTGGATCCAAATATCAAGCCTTCAGTACAGGCACTTTGCATGTCGCCTCATCTGAACAAGTTGATGGAAGTCGCCGCTATCGATGTCAAGTCACTAACTCTCTAACTAAAGAAAAAGTCGTCAGTGTTGGCTGGGGAAGCCTAAAAGTCGTAGGTGAGTGTATAGGGTTATATTCTTCAGAATTCTTTAAATATATTTCCGATTTCAATAGTAATTACATCTTTCAGTCTGAATCGTCCCCAATACGTAAATTCGCATAACGACATTCATTATGCAAGAAATATTGATTCCCGTTTTAGCTAATTCCTTGTAAAATAATTATGGTATTACTTGGAAGATAGAAGAAATATTTCAGAATATCTTATATATTCATTCTAATGCAGCGTTTCTCAAACTGTGGGACACGATCCCCTTGAGGAGTGTGATAGCTACACGAGGGAGACGAGAGTAATAGAAAAAGTCAGAAACAAAATATTATTTAAAAAATATTATTATTTTACTGACAGTAAATAAACAAAAAAATTCTGACATAATAAAAAATTAAATACATATTTATAAAGATAAAAAACACTTATAAGTGTATCAGTACTGTAAAATTTTTTAAATTAATTTAACAATAGTTGAGACCAAGTTTGATAATTACCAGTGACCCCATGGGTTTGTGTTAATACTTATCTTGATAATTTGTACGGTTTATAACTAATTCCTTAACGCTGCCAGATAAAAGACGTAGACGTACGTATGTGATGTTTTTTCAGGAGGGGGGAAGGAGTAAATAAGCAAATCTTCTGAAACAAATAAATCATTTGCAAGCATTGTTAAGTCCCTTTTGTTGCCTTCCAAAACCTTCGGAATAATTTTATGAATATCAGTTCACGGAAAATATAGTACTTCGGAAAGACGTATATATACGTTTTGAAAATTAATGTTTTGGCTAAGTGGTGGCACATGAGAGGGTAAAGTTGTATATTTGCTTTAGTTTTAAAGTATAGTATTATTGAATTAAATACATTGTTATTGTATTGAAGGGGGCGCGATCAAAATTATGATTGAACATTGGGTAGCGAATATTGTAAGTTTTAGAAGCACTGTTTTAATGAGATTAGCTTTTCTTATTCCCTTGCTTTTTTATTCCGAATATTAAAGTTGATTCACTTATTTACGTAAGATTAAAACGCATGCACATAATGTTTTGTGTATATTTTATTTATTAATTTGTGTTTCATTGGTAAGTTGGCATACTTAAGCTTAGAGTTATTACACAGAAATGAAGAACAGTTTTAATGACATGTATTGCAGAATGGTGATGCGTATTGCCATCTTCGATATAAAATGTAATTTCTTGGTATTAATAAATTAAAAACGGTTCTAGTTAATAATCATTATAGTTAAAATCCATTTATCATAAAGAAATAATTTGGGAAACATTTTGAAATTAATTCATAAATATTAATTTCTATGAAATAGAAATAAATTCGCCGTTTTAGGTTTATAAAAAAAATGCTAATCTAATTAAGGTATTAATCTACTTAGATTATATTACTTCTATCTTAATGTTGAAGAAATTTCAAAGATTTTCAAAATAAAATTGATTTAGTAAAAAAAAAATGCTCATTAAAGTTCATAAAAAACATATGAACCCATTACCATAATATTATTGCCATTGATATTATGTTAGAGAAAGTAATGAATCAATATATAGATTTCATTTTTTAAAGTTAGGTGGACAAGCCTTTTTTCTTACAAATACATTTAATAATTATAGAGTATATAAATGAAGAGCGGGAATATTTTTCTGGAACCAAGATAGAGAGCGTTATTAATAAAATTCCATTTTTTATAATAATATCTCTTTTTAATGAGTGCGCAAATAAAAAAATATTTTTCATTTCAAAACATTTTTCATTTCCAAAACTTGTCTAGGATATGATTTTATAAATGTGATCATCAATATTTATTGAACAAAGAAAGTATATTTTAATTTTTGATCTTCGTGGTTATGTAGTAGAAAAAAAATCTGAAGAAATAAAAATTCATCAAAAAATTTGCAGATCATGAAAAAAAAACGTTTTCTCCAGCATTTAATTATTTGTAATTTTAAGTCTCCGTTCAATGTGAACTCTTAACTATTTAAAAATGTTTTTAAAGAGTTATATTTTTGCATGCATAGGATAAATGTTCACATCTTCGCTCTCTCTCTGCATGTTTTCTTTTTTCCAAAAAAAAAAGGTACTGCATTATTTTTTTTCCTCTCATAGAATAACAACCGGCTAAGAAAAAAATATTTAATGGAAAGTTTCATCTTTTGAAATTGTTTTGATGTATATTTTGCAGGGAAAAAATAATTTTTAAAAGCGGTTTTTTGAAATATCTATTTTTTTTCTTTGTTGTGAATCTGTGGTGAGCAGTAATTTTATTCTCAGATTCTTCTTAAAATTTGTTGTTATTTAATAAATAAAGGCAGTAAAATCAATTGAAGAGTAAAAACTTTTTTCTGCATAATTTTTGAAATTGAAACGGTGCTCAGTGCACCATGTATCAGTTTAATGTTGTGAATACAAGTATTATTATATGCATATATAATGAAAAAACATAGAGTTTGACATATTTGAAAGTACAAGAAATTTTCATTGTATTAAGGACTTAACTCCAAGTATAAGTTTTAAGTAATTGCAATTTATTGTAACATTTCCATTAAATAAAAAGCTTTAATCATTAATGTAAATTCCAGTAAATATTATATTATTTTTTTCTGTTTTGTGAATTTGTTTACTTTATAAGAAGCAAGGCATTCACGTTGAGTGATTTCTATTTTATAATGGCTTACTGTTTCATTTTATCACTACGAAGGTTATTTATTTTACTTCTTTTCTTTTCAATTAAGTACATGACATTTTTATTATTTCTGCGCATGGTTTAATATTTTGCGTAGAAGATAATTATCAAGTACATAGAATAATAACGCTTTCAATATATATACAATAATTACAGAAAATCAGTACATTTCTTTTTTCAGATACAAAGGGATCATTTCAATTATTTGTAAATGTTTCTTACAATTTAATGAATTGATTTTAATTCCACAATACGAAATAATCTTTATACTACAAATTTGATATTTATATTACATAAAAAATGTCAAGTTGCAGATTATATGTAAATGAAAGTATTAGTTTGTGCTAACATTTTTTGAAAGCATTAACTGAATATCAAAGATAGTTGTTTTGATTTTGTTATCCATGATTTATTTGAATATGACGCAAGATTAAGGATTATCTCAGTGCGAAGTGGGGAAAATGTTATTTTATTAGATACTGCTAAATCTGAAACAGAAATAACTAAAATTATGAAACACTAACAATTACCATCTTCATTGTCAGAGTTAAAAACCGATTATACTCAAGATAAACAAACCATCCGAAAAAGATTTTGACAACATAAGACGAATGACAAATATTTTGACTATCAGTTAATAAGGTCTTTTAACTCGTTAAATTTCGAAACCTTTCAACAAAAAAAATTCCCTTGTCACAGTTTAGAGTTCTTAAATAAAATACCAATACAAGATTTACAAAAATAATTAAAAAAACAACAAAACAACAATGTTAAAACTATATTAGAAAGACTGAAAGGGGCCAAAATGACACGGCATGAAACAATTAGTGAAAAAAAAATATTTCATGAAAATAAATTTTATCTAGACGGTTCCGATGTTTGAAAACGAATATAAGAAATAAACTTGACAAAGGAACCAAAAACATTCTTTAGTGCAAATGAGAAGAGGATTAAAAATTATTTTCGGCATCTTGGTGAATTGTGCGTTTTCCCGTAACTTTCATGATACATTAACATAGCACAATATCAAGCTTCAAGTTCATCTTGTCTTATACCATTTTCACCTCTCATGAGTGGTCTTATTGAACATTTCAATACGACAATATTTATGGGTATACATCAAAATCTTCCCTGTACGGTTTGAAAGAGTAAAATTTAACATTTCCCACGTCTAAGTGAAAGTTCAGATTTTAATCTTATATAAAACGTAAAAGTTTATACTAATAATAAACAGCTTTTATCTGCAATACACTGAAAATAGTTATTCATCATAAGTGAAGGCACAATACAGTAATACCTCGAACTTATGCGATAGGGGGGGGGGCTGAGTGATAACCGCGTAAGCCAAGGTACGATTTTGCGTACAAATGTATGTAAATTATTTTCAGACAAAATAGACAAAAGATAGACATAGACAAAATTACATAGACAAAAGAAAATAATAATTCAGAAAACAAATGTGCCATAAAATCTTAGATAACTCAAATCGGAAATGGCAAACCGAGGTTATTTTGATGTAGAATGTTTCACATAAAACTAACAAAGTAGTCTGTCGGCTCAAACATTTTTTTCCGCAAAATTTCCTCGTAGCATACTAGTAATTTCCCCCCCCCTTGTTTTGTTGAAAAGTTATACTCTTCGTCGTAGTCTGTATTCTCTAAAATGTGTTATCCTTTCTCAATTAATCTGAGACATTCTGTCAAATTACCAACAGTCGAGCGATCTTCTGATTGAACTGTCTAAGGACTCAAATTCTTCAATGTCTTGCTCATGTATTTCTATGAGCTCATCCATTGTCAGCTCCTAATTGTGGTAATTCAGCAATTTTTGAACGTCATCACTATCCACTTTTTAATTTATCAACCTGGAAAAATCGACAACTTCTTCAATCACATTACCGATTTTACCAATTTTTTTTTCTCAAACAAAAGACGAATTTGAGAGGTTTGAAAATCGCGTAACTCCGAACTCGCGTTAGTCGGGGTAGCGAAAGTGGAAGTATTACTGTATTTCTGAGACTGAGTTTTGCCTCCTTGTAATCCAAATGAAAAAAGCGCTTTTGATTATTAGAAAAAGTAAAGAATTCTCATTTTGGTTTTTGATCAGAGTTCTTGCAATTTAGTTGACAGTGTATTTTCCTCTTACTTCAATTATTTTACTTAAATCAATCATTTACTATACTATTCAAAATGATTGAAGCCTAATTATTCATAAATAAGAGATGCAGTATCTTATTTCAAGTATGTAAATTCTAACAATAACGCTTGTTTCACAATTTCCAAAATTAAAGCGATTTTATAATTTATTAAAGTATGGGGAATAGTTTTTTTTTCTATTGCTTATAGTGTCTAAGAGAAAAATAATGTAAAATTGTAAGTAAATATCGTGGGTGGTGGTGGTGGTGGACTATCATCTCTAGTCTAGACAGATCCAGATCATTTATCTTCAAAAAGTCTAAGAACAGCAGGGAGAAGCAACACCTCCTACATGAAAACCCACACATTGCAGAATGTGCTGGGAGAAAAGGACTGATTTCACATTTGGTGCAAATGGTGCTTCTTTTACTACCTTCAAAATTCATGCACTTCAGTGACCAGTCGAAATCGCGAGAATGCCGTCTGATACGATCTGGAACCCTTGAATGATATGCGGATCCTGGATGTCTTTGAAAATACCATGGTGTACAGGAGGAACAACCCAGGTTCTAAATATCAATTCTTTAGCCTTGGAGTAGATCTCGGTTGCCGTAAGGACCATGTGGTCTTCCGGGTCCACAGGATCACTGGCAGCTGCTTTCGCAAGATCTTCCGCTTCTTCGTTCCCGGCAGGCCTACATGAGAAGGGACCCGTTGTAGATGGATAGGGTGTCGATCTGAAAGCTGCTTAAAAAGGTGCAGAATACTCCTGCTGGTGCTGTCACCGATAGATGGCCAATTCGATAAATGTTGAATGGAAGATCGGCTGTCTGTCAGGATCCAAATTTCAGAAAAGCTTGACCTTGTACTTAATCAATGAAAGACCACACAGGATAGCTATTAGCTCCGTTCTGAAGACAGAAGTGTGATCAGCATTTCTTCTCTGAATTTTGATGATGCGGCCAGGTAATTCAATCAAAACTCCACTGCCAGTAGTGCTTTTTTCTCCCTTACTGCCATCAGTAAATATCGTAATAGTACCCATGCAAGATTTCGGGGAAAAAACTTCGGATGACCTGAAGAAAATAGATTATAGAGTATCAAAATGAACAGAAAAGTTAGAATTTGAACCCATGGGAATTTTTTAAAATTTTCAAATTTTGTACAATTATTCATTTAAGCATTATGATTTTCTTTCTGTAATGTATACTTTTTATGTGATTAAATATGGTGCGTGTAAACCTTTCAGAAACATCAAAACAAAATAAAAAAACGCTCATAGAGAACAAAACACATTGAGTGAAATTAACCTTCAAGCTTTAAATTTTCATGTTCATTTCAATATTAATATTATTATAATTGTTATTTTTATGTGAAAAAAATTTAAACCAACATTCCTAAGTTTGTTTATAAGAATGACGGTCACACTCTAAGGAATATAATTGAGAGAAGTGTTGAAACTATTACTAATGAAAATAGTACATATCTATAATAAAAATTCGAATATGCTTAGACCAAAGTTAAAATAGAAAAACAGCAAACAAGTTATTGCCATATTCTATGATCTAAATATAAGTTTATAACTTGAAATATAGAAATTCCTGTTAATAGTAGAACAATTAGTTGTCAAAATTACTAAAAAATGTTACTGATATAATTTATGAAAACAAAATGTTTTCTGCATACTATAAAGACTATTTTTTATAATTTAATACACACTACCAATAAACTAATAATATATATAATTAATTTTAATCATTATTTCCATAAACTGTAATACACTCTCCGTGATTTGATAATGACGTTTTAAAATGAAGAAAATTTTCATATAAATTATTTTATTAATAACAACAAACTGGCATATATATATATATATATATAATTAGCACAAGTCATTAATTTTTATAAGTATAACTGTTAATAACAATAATAATTGGGTATTTTTGATCTAAATGGTAGTATTATAATTTTTTTATCCTTCTTATTTATGGGAAACTAAATTTCTATTAAGTTGAATGTTATTTATGATAATATTTCCCAATGTTGACACAGGGACTATAGCAAAGTAGTACTTTACTGTTACTGAATTTAAGATAGTATTATTTATAATGAATTGTAGTGCTAATTAAATTAACATATAATTGCCTTGTATGTCTAGAAAATAGACTAAATAATTGGCGTATGTTTGTGCGAGTGTAAACGCGCTCGCGTATGCACTTCTATTTTAAAACCATAAGATAATTATAATGGGTTATACAGACTACTATGTCAAAAATATTTTACATTGGAATATACAAGCGGAAGCGATGCGATGAAGATGCAAACATGCACTAAAAGGAAGAAAAAGAAAGAAAAGTAGAATTTTTTTTTTATTCATAATGTTTCCGCAAAGTTCATTAGTGAAATAATGTTTACAATAAATGCTTCATTGTGTTAAATATACTTCAACAATTAGGAGTAAAGCAAGTTTTGCACTGCTTTCAGAAAAATTAACACACTATTTTGAAATCTCAATTCATTTCTGACTTATACGCAGTCTCAATGAATAGTTTAATATCTTAAGTAAAGTCAAACGGTGTTTATAAATGCGAGACTTCAAATATCTTTATAAGAAGAATTTGAAGCTTATAAAGCTGATGTTCAGAGTAACCATCCAACGAGTCAACATCGTCCGATCCATTCCATTTCAAAAGTCTTAACCAGGTAATTGGAGATGTAAACCGACGTTAGAGTATATTTGCCTTTTATGCAATTGTTAAGTCAAACACCTTGGCTGAAAACACATATGCAAAAGACGTTATCCTGCAAATGTGTCACTTATTGTATTATTACCTCTGGAATGACCAACCAAAAATGCAATTTCATCTCATGCTTTTAATTGCTTATGTTTTATTGTAAATTTTATATTTATTGTAAATCACTGTAAAGAATGCCACGGCTTTTGCAAAGAAAATTACAGGTTTTCCTTTAAAATCTTATTTCATTCTCGCAATGCGAAATATTTCCAGTAAATGCATTTAATCTCTAAACAGAAATAAATCTACTTATGAATTAATTTAAGATCAATATTAATGTTTAAATAAGAAAAATCTATCATATAACTAAGCTAAATAAACTATTTATAACTACCGAATGTTAACTAATTATTAATTAATTTGATAATAGGATAACCTTTTGACTGTTTTTACTCCTTTACGGTGTAATTACTTGTTTCACGATTTTTTTTCAAAACAGAATATTTCTAGCTAAAAAAGTATGTATTTTCATATTAATTAAAAAGGTTCGACATATGTACCTATAGCTACAATTTACATCCAATATTAATTTCCTTTCTTATCTAAGAAGATATTGGAAACTCTCTCTCTCCTCTCTCTGCACTGTACGTAAATGAGTTAATGCATTTTAATAATTCGCCACCCCAGCTACTTTCATTTTAAGACTAAACTAATTGAAAACTTCATTTACTTTTTCAAAATCTTAGAATGCGAAACGTTACTTGTTATCTGGTTTTCATTAACGTGTGGTGCATGAATGTTTCAGAATATTAGATAACTTGAAAAACAAGTTAATTGAAACAGGCAAAAAATTAATGTAATCTATTTTTTTTTTTTTGCTTTAAAGAATTCTATTATACGACTTTCTTCTTGTTTAAGTAAGATTATTTTCCCGGATTAATTAACCTGCCTAAAAATGCACAGCATGTAGCATGTATAAATTTTGCTCTAAAAACAAAAAAAAAATATTTTATAGAAATATTTTTTTAAAAAAAACTGCCTACTTTTAGTAAAGAACTAATAAAATATGCATATAATTGACCTTAATGTTCTCTTAGGAAATTATATATATAAAAATATAATTTCGTAAAAGATAAATAAATCCTAAAAAGGAAATATAGAATTTATCCAGATTAAACGCGTGTCACATAATGCTGCATTAAAGTATTTCCAGAAACAAAAACATTCGTAAAAATCTAGAAAAGATTCAGAGTTCTTTTAGTTAATAATTTCTCTTTTAGAAAAATTATATTTATGCTTACCCTTAAAATCAGAAAACAAATATGGAAAAAATAAAATATATAGGAGTTTTAGAAAGTTAAGTAACAACAGCTCTGACGGATGTGCAAACTACCAGTATGAATTATATTTTCCACTGAAGAAAATGAAGACGATCACAGCATTCAAACGGTGCCGGTAGATATGAGCTGGTTTTCTAGTAACGGCTTTTGACTTGAAAGAAAAATTTTCCAGTTGAAATTCTTCAGCAATTGGTAAAAGGGTTCGGTACAATTGTTACGTCACGAAGACAAGTGCAATTTCGGTGCACTAAATTTGACAGTCAGAAGAGACATACGAAATGAAGAAATGTCCTTTTCGGTGGGAGGCATTGGACCACCCGTCATACTTTCTCGGTCTCACATCAAGTGATTTCCATCTTTTTCGGATATTTAAAGAAGCACTTAGAAGGTCAGTATTTCAGTACCGATGCTGAGATTCAGCAAGGCGTCTAACTTGGTTGCACAACCTTGACACTGATTTATAAAATGTTGATTTCGAAGGCTTAGGGTACTCATAGAACAAATGTCTCAAAAAATATGGTGACTGTGTAAAGAAAAATATGTACCTGTGACTTCTTACATTGTATATACATATACATAGATTTTTATTTCATGAATGAACGTTTACCCCTAATGGGTTTGTTCCTTACTTTTTGAAACCCCTACGTATAACGATACATATATCGATATATATTGAATAAATGAGTTGCTAATGATTTCTTCAAATTCACAAATGTTATTAGAAAAATAACATATGCAGCAAATTCTTTATTTTGAGAACAATTGTCCATTATATTTCTAGTGAAGACTCTAAACTGTTTTAAGCACAAAATGACATCAGGAAAAGAGTTTTAAAAAGGAAAAAGCTTTTAGAATAAGGAAGAGAGTTTTGTTAGAAAGAGGGTCTAAGTTAAGTTTGTAAGGAAGAGTTTTGTTAGAAGAGACTTATACAATAATAAGTAAGTCTTAAATATGTCATTTTAAGCTAATTCTTCATAATATGAAAATAAATCCGGTGAAATTCCATGATCAATTACAATATATTATGCTATGTATTAAGCTGTACTTTATAATTAAATTACGGGCCATAAGAAAACAGCATGTAAGAGATATTAGGTTTTGCTTCTCACTGTTCATTTAGCACTTAAAAGTTATTCTCCTTGAACTACTAAATTAATTGCGACTTTTAAGCCGCATGAAGACATAGGCTTAAACTAAAAAAATTATTAAATTTGAAACAACTAGTTTGTAATAAAAATGTGTCAGAAAGGACCAACCATACACTTTCTCGTCCGAAAAGAAGAGATTTCTGTAAAGTGATTGATATATTCGGGGTTTTAATAGACCACACGATGTTCAAAAAGCTGTTAAGCGAAAAAGTACTTCTTGGTTGACTTTTGAACACCGATGTTTATTTAAAAAATTGTTTCTTTCGGTTGAAATATCGTCCCTCCGCCTTTCAAATGTAAAAGTGAGATTATTAATATATCGGTTATCGTAGATGCAAAATATTACACTCATTTATATAAATAAAGTACAAAAGAAAAATGTACTGAGCACATATATGAAAACAAATCCTACGAATAATTTTCAATCATGCATTTTTAAATAAGCTTAAAATTATAAATGAAATAATATTTAAATAAAAAAATATCATTACATACAATTTACAGAGACGAATCAGATTTCAATAATTATTCAAAAAAATTCCTTAAGAAAATAATGAAAAATAATCTAAATGCATTAAAAGCAGAAATAGATAGCTTACTTTTGTAATTTGTCTTTAGGGAAGAAATTATTAGAAGATGCCCCGAAGAATAGTTATTTACGTTCGGTATAACTTCTAACTCATTAAAATGTCATTAACTGAAAGTACAATCGAAAACTCAAATAAAATATCATAAACTGGGAAGTCATCATCTAATCTTTATTTCTCCGATTTATTTTATTATTAATTTTCATTGAGATAGTGTATGGTTTCTAATTCTTTGAAATAATAGAATGCATGAATAATATTCGATACTAAATGTCATAAATCATATTTTAACGACTATCGTTACTGAATATAGCTTTCCAATAGCGAACAAAAAAAGACTTAAGTAAATGTATTTTTTATCTAAAAAGTGTGTATTTGTTCCATTTCTTTTTCAAATTTATTTTTTTTCTCGGTATAATTATTATGAAATCTTAAAGAAAAGTTTAAAAGAAGCTTGATAGAAAAATAAGCATATGTAAGATGAACTTAAATAAATTATTACATTTTATATCTACTTTTTTTCGTATAAAAATATGATATAATTTGAGAAAAGTGCAATTAGTATTAATACTTATATTATTGTTGCTAAAAGTTTATTTAATCTACCCAAAAAAATATAAGCTGATCTGATTTTGCTTCGCTTAAAACGATTTTTCTCTTTAATTATCGAAACATATTTTAGTTGGATAGAAATGAGAGCAATATCATTCATTAAAAATTAACATTTCAATAAATCATTTATACTAAATATTTTATCATTATTTGTATGGGAAAAAAAACTTGTCGGTGTACAACGTTCTTTTAGATATATATTTTCAGAATGGGTAATTTTAAATGATATATGAAATTTTATGTAATATGTAGTAACTCTATTAATAATAATGATCACTTTGCCTTCAAAATCTTTCATAATCTGAATTTATTATAATGTATGCAGAAAAATATTGAATTAAGTGTCTCTTTTAATTCAAGATCATTTTTCATCTTATTTTCTATCAAAAAAATTACGTAAAAATATTTAAATCAATTTTTTTTAAGTTAGGGAAAAGAGGATTATAGGTAGTTTATTTAAGAATGAGATATAAGAGATGTTTGTTTTACACTGTAGGTTCCTTATAAAAAGTATTTTCACTACATATATATATATATATATATATATATATATATATATATAGTATCAGAAAATTTAAAAAATACATAGTATAAAAAGATG
The DNA here is from genome assembly GCA_019973975.1 of Trichonephila clavata. Classification (NCBI taxonomy): domain Eukaryota; kingdom Metazoa; phylum Arthropoda; class Arachnida; order Araneae; family Nephilidae; genus Trichonephila; species Trichonephila clavata. The sequence goes on along the minus strand of BMAO01006321.1, from coordinate 50,840 downwards.
ACAATACTAAATTATACCACTAACAAAGCTAGAAGATACAAACCAGATTTCAAGAAACATAACTATAAAAAATGGTGGAAAAGTGTAGTGTACAAGAATTAAATAAGCGTATGTATAGAGCAGGAAACAGAGTTAGAACTTTAAAATGAAAGAAACCAAAAGAGTCAATGGACTAAAATGGAGACATATTATGATTTCTAAAACTGTTGCTGAATTAGGACCAGCAAAATTAGGGTAAAGTATACTTTACGGATCCAACCTTCCCCGTACAGCAGAAATTTTCGAGACAATAGCAAAACAGAGCCATATTGAAAAGTTAGGCCTAAAACTACCCACGTGTAATTTGTAACAGACGGAAAAATAAATTAAAATAAAAATAAATTATGAAAGGAATTGATTCGCAAAAATAGATGAAAATAAAAAATAATTTTGGAAAGGAAAAAAGAACAAAAATTACATGAAAAATGAAAAAATGCAAACCACAAGAGAAAAAAAAATTACCAGTACACTGTCAAGCAACAACGCCAAATGACGGGTTAAAATTGGTTGAACAAGAATCAAAAATTAGTGGTGTCACCTAGATAGTTTTATTGTAATTAAACTAAGCAAACAAAAACATATTGAAAATAAAAAAATAGAAGGAGAAAAACAAAGAAAAATATTTAAGCATTAAAAAGGAAGAATTAGAGAGATAACAGAAATACATTTAAAAATGAATTTACTTGGATAGTTGTAATCCAAGCAATTATTGCAGAACAGCTTATAATTTTTTTGTTTAACATCATTATCTGTGACTAAATCGTTGTTTCTTTTTATAAAATTTAAGATAATATTTCTTAAAATAGATAGGTGTAGGTTACGTATCCCCAAAAGGCATTTTAATAATTTTAAAATCAAAAGAGTATCTTTTATCAAAAAATATTACTAATTAGTAGATTATTCTTAAAATTTAATTGTAGGTCTAAAAGTTTGCAGACTCATTATTGCAATTGGTTTTTAATAATGTTAGATATTGCGGATAATATTTAAAACTAGGAAGATATTCTACAATATTACTAAAGATGATTAAACCATCTGTGTATCTAAAAAGTAACAAGAATTGAAACTAATGCTCTCATATTCATAAAAGTGCAAATAAATATTGGCTAAACAGTTACTAGAAGGCCCTCTTTGTGGGAGACCTTTAATTTGCTGATAATAAGAGTTATTGTGAAAAAATATAGTTTTCATTTAGTATTAGTTGAATAATAGAAAGATATTTATCATACTTAATTAGTTTATTCAAAGAATATTTGTTATAGGCTTTTTTGAGAATTTTCACAATGTCTCTAATATCTATGGAATTAAATAAATTTTGAAAGTCATAGGTGTGAATAGAGATAATTTTTTATCTTGCATATGCTTAATAATATCTAAGCTATTCTTAACTATAATCGAATTATCAATACTGTCTAATGTGGATTGAATAATATTTTGTAGCTTTCTACCCGGAAGTGTAATATAAGTTTTAAAGCCATTCGTTATAGTTCTAAATATAATAGGATTTTTATGAAATTTTGGAGTCAGGAAAATGTGAGGGAATTTAATATCCGAAATGCGTAAATCTAGTTTTTTATAAAAAGCAGAAATTCAATTAAAAGTTTCTCCATTGCTTGAATTAGATTTTTTAAATGCATTATTATTATGAAAATGTCTATTAAGCATATCAGCATACAACCATTTGCAAATAATTGCATAATTACACGGAACTTTATCAACATATAGGAACCTGTAGTTAATTGCATTTTTCTCATGTGTGCAATACAAACAATTCCAAAGAAATTCGCTGACGAAATTTATTACAGCATTTAATGCTGGGTTTGAGTTCACAAATATAAAAAAATATATGTAGTTGTAATAATAAAGTAGTGTAAAAGGATACATTAATAACAAAATACAACAACAGTTAAATGTGTACGAAGTTCATATAAACATTTCATTCAAAAATAAAGTTTTTAACATGAACTACTCACAATATATGCTTAGATATAATTGTCCCATGTGGGAAATGAAATCACAAATATATTTCCCAAAGTGAAATATTAAATAACTTTTTTTAATCCAAAATGATATAAAAGTATCTGTTAGATCAATTTTATTTTCAATAAAGTGATTTAATTTATTTAAACGAATATCTACAATATTCCAATGTGTGGAAAACGCAATATTCAATATCGATTAAAATATTTATCTAAAATATTATTTTTTCCACCCAATAAAACGATGTTAATGTTCAAATAAAACTTGAAAACGATTTTTAAAACTTTTTCTATTGACCTCTGTGATTATACGAAAAATTCTCATTTTATTACTTTTTAAAAACGTAGCAAATTCTTGCAGAGTTTATCTTATAATTTACACGCAACTTGACGGTCGATTTATAGAAGGTTCCTCATAAGATGTCATCATGAAAATCATTTTCAAGAAAATAGCAAAAAATTGGCTAATTATACAGAGAAAACCAATTGCTCAGAAACAATAACCATTAAAACTGAAACGACTTTGGTACGTCATGATTTATCGAAGACATTACAGTTCAAGAAAAACATTATCAAAGTGGGTATTCAGGAAGAATTCTTACATGGTTGCCATAATTATCGAATGCATTATTGTTACTACTTTGTTCTGGGATTTAAATTGAGAGATGAAAAAATATGTGCAATTTGCAATGAATATTTTTCTTAAAACTATTGTTTAAAAAGTTTCTAGACAAAAAAAAAAATTAAATATTTCAATCTGTTTTTTACAAACACAGCATTCTGTCGTTCCAAACGATTTCCATCTCACTGATCATTAAACTAAGTTTCATACATAAATTTCTTGTAAAATTAGTATATGCGCTGCAGATTTTCAAAATAACAACATCAGGCAAAAAACAATTACAAAACTTTTACTTAATGTCCTTATACAGCATAATGGAAAGAAATCACGATTGCATTTGTTGGCATCTTGGGGGCTAAAGTATAAGAAATACATACAGCTCCTGCTCCTGACAGCTAAAAAAACTGTAACCAATTTATTCATCACCTCGAGATGGGCGTAGATGAGATAAATATAAGTTATTCGATATTCCTTCAGGTCAAACCAACATTTTTTTCAATCATAGTGGTTAGAAAAAGGTGAAAAACTAATCTTTAATGAAAGTATATCCGAGTTTTTTCAATGGAAGTAAAATCCGACGAATGTGTTCACCAGGACAACATTTGAGCACTCCCAATGGTGAAATAATCAAGAAACAACAGGTAACATTACGAGTTATCGTGTTGAGAGATGACGAGGCCTCAAATATTGGGCACAACCACCGACTTAAAGATTTGAAAAACCTTTATAAGGCTCTTTAGCGACAATTTGAACAGAGGGTGTTTGTTTCGTGTATTCAGTGATTGACCATTCTATCCATCAGACTTAGGACTCGTATGACGATATCGAATTCGAGTTGTTCACGTATGTACGTTTCGAGGCTTCTAGACACAGATACGTACATAATGATTCTGCTTGCAGAATCGGATATAATGCGCCACTCTTGTATCCAGTTTTTTGTTGGGGGAGCAACTGTCACTGCATGTCTCTATATTTCAGTTTTAAAAGAAAGTTATACAATAATTGTCTTCGTGCAGACAGCCCATGTTCCTCCAGACATTGTCGCACTGTCCATGCAGATACATGTCACGCTGCAACTTCTTAGCTCAAGGTGCATGATCTTCAATGGCCGACCTGATAACATGTCTGTCATCTTGAGCGTTATTGAAATTGTTTCGACAGCCCCAAACAAAAGTCCATGACCATGACCTCAAGGCTAGTGTGATCCCGATTTCTGTTAGAGTTCTGTTGTAGTTATACTTCATGAACTAGACAGCATATAATGCAATGATTTGACAAATCGATCTTGATGCATATTTAAATCTATAAAATTATCATAATAGATTTGCAAAAAGTGCAATGTAAGCGGCCTAAAAGAAATATATTTGGAGAATCAATTAGAAGTACTTGAATATATGTTTAAACAAATGATAAACTCAGTAAGCTAATTTTGAAGTTTTCACAGCTTTATAAAAGTTATGTTGTAATATTCTATATAATTTTTTATTTGATTTAGCGCTTAAAGCTAATTTTGAAAATTACGTTTCATATTTTTAAAAAAGTATACATTTACATTATACATTTAAGAATTAATAGCGTATTATTTCATGAACTCAAACATTTTTTTAAAAAAAGGAAAGTGATTCGTTATTATCATGTCCTCGTGAATAACACTAAGGAGCGTTTTAAATCCCTTATAAAACTATGAATTTCAAATTAAGTATGAATTACTTTAATTGCAATTTTAGTTTACCGTAATAAAGGTGGCTAAATTTTACTACATTGATTAATCTCCTTTCATGAAATTTGAAAAAAAAATATCATTAATAAAGAAGTAAGATATTTTAAAAGTTTTGCTTAAGAAATAAGTTAGAATATTTACTCCACCAACCCTATGAAAGTAAAATACGTTTATATATAAGTTTAATCTAAGGAAAGTGAATCACAAAAGTATACCGGTATATTTTGAAATATAACTCGCTTTTTTTAACTCAAAAAATGAGATTGAAATTTACGGTTGTGTGTTACACGCTGGGTATTCACCACACGGGCCTAATAAGGATGTGACTCTTGTTTGTAACAGCTTAATAACTTTAATTTTGCTTTTAAAAGATGTAGACAAAGGCCAGAAGCTTTGTGCGATGAGAACCTCTCTTAGCGAGGGACATTACAGGACACAGATCATGTTACACAAACAAATAGAAGCAAGCAACTTGTTGTCATCGCGCAAAAGATAAATACAGATGGTGTTGGTAAAATACATGGCAATAAAACTATTACACAGAAAATACATATGGAATACAAATTGCAAATAATAATAACAATTGAATAGGAATTAAACATCGTATATAAATGAACATGCACAGCACATTAATAATAAAAATTCAGTTTGAATAATAATGAACATATAACTTAAATAAAAACGAAAATGCCATTTAAATAATAGAAGGATACAATTCCATCCAAACACTGGTAAAAAAATTATAGTTTTAAAAATAAAGCGAAGAGGTGCATTATATAAAAAAATCGATTTTTACATGTACCTGAAAACTATTTTTACTTAAAGGAGATGACAAGCATTATGCTCTTTCATCATTGAACAACGTGAAAGTTTGTCAAATTCATCTTCCATTATATTTTCATAAATATCATTGAATTCTGTTGCATCTTCCCCATCACTATTACTCTGATCCGTAAGTAAATAATCATCTTCTGATTTTTCAAATTACTTTTGTAAATCATTTTAGATTTAATTTCAATTCATGCTTTTCTTTATATCACTCATGCATAGTTTTCAAAACTGGCTTAGGTATTTAGCCTCCTTTTGTAGTTAGTTACCTTAGTTCCAGAAGAATATTGGTATTCAAAGACTAGTATAGTACTTCTAATAAATAAAGGTTAGAACATGCCATATGAACACTTCATGTTCTTCATAAATAAAGGTGTGTGTTGTACGATGAATAAACTTAAAAATTTAAAAATGCAGCTTGAAAATATAGGTGTGCATCATTCGGCAGAATATACGGTAATTACAGTTAAGTAAAACTCGTATTTTTGAAAACATAATTGAACTTTTTCGTAAAAAAAAATCTTCTCTTAAATTTAACACTGAAATCTAGTATTTATATCAATGAACAATAGCATTAGAAGAAATTATAAATTGTAAGAGTTCTTTTGCCTTAAAGGTTTTTTTTTAAACTCTTTTTTAAGCTTATTTTTTTAAGACTGGATAATTCCTGTATTTGTTTTATACAACTATTTATTTGCTCTAAAATTCAATACATAAAAATAATACTGGGTTTTAATCTCTCTCACATACGATCTTACTCAGAAACACACAGAGCGAGGAATTACTATTGATGACCATCTGCTTTCCACGCAGTAATTAGTTACTTTCATTTTACATTGAAAACCGAGAAATTCTACCTTTTGAATCACTAATTGAATTAGTAATTAAACTTAGGTACAGTAATCAATCATTAGAGTAGTCGAAACAGATTGCGTCCATGAAAATTGATGATTTGCTTAAATTAATATTTTGCAAACAACGTAAGCCCTAAGTACAGCCCTACAATTGAAACTCCGCTTCCATTCACGGGATTACCAAAGGAGATAAGTTATTGAATTTTTCATAGCAAAGCGATATTAATTAAGAGAAATAGGTCTGTTTAATATATTTGTATCCATTGAGAAGTGCACGTGAATTACCTGAGTGTTATATAATAGAATTCATTTGTGCGAAATTCATGTATTTGACTAAGACTGACCGAAATTTAGTGTAACTTTAACATTAAAAACAATCACGTATAATTATGGTATAGCCATAATTCATTTATATTTCTGTTATTTTAAAATTTATTTAATCTCTGTTTTTCAATCAATTCGTTGAGGGCAAAAAGAAAATTGCAAATCAAATTTCTATTAAAATGACATAGTAGGAGAACATTTCTTTGAATAAATTGTTTTTACAAAATTTTTGGTTGCTCTATATGTACATGCATTGTTTAAAAGAATAACAATTTGATTTTTGAGTTCAAAATACCACAAAAAGCTAACCATTTATTTTTTAAAGGGGAATTGAATATATAATTTATCATTCATATAAATTCTACTTCTCCTGCAATAATCGGTGGCCGAGTGGTCTAGGCATCGGTTTATGGCTAACGTGTCATGAGTTCGATTCTAGTACCACTAAAGATCCGCCGTGTAGGGGAGCGATGCACGTTAAATCTGTCGAGAGCTCAAACGTCCTCCCGTTGGTGTGGTGTGGTAGTTAGGAGAGGAGGGTGCCAGCTCAGGTGTCGTCCGCGTCACTTGACCATGGTTCAAAATTACACGGACCATCGCCACAAGCCCTCGTGTTGCTAATCAGAGCGACGTTAATATCTCTCACTCACCCTGCAATAATTGACGTACAAATGTGAAATTCGTCAAATTAGGAGTACGTCAAACTATGTATTACAGTAGTTAGAATGGGTCTTTTGAGAAAACATGATTCACACATATTAATAAAATACTAATTTTTTTTTATGAATTCTGAGTAAAAATTCCTTTAAAAATGTATAAATTCTAAAGCAACTATTTTTTTAAAAAAAAAAGTATTGCTTTGATTCAAAAATGAATACTAACTTTTGTTACATCTAAAGTTAGCCATACATAGATAGAAAAAATATCAACGTGTTTGGTTTAATAGAAAAAAGCCAAGGCATTTCTGAAATAAAAAAAACTAGCGGTTTTTTTTTTTACATAAATTGGATTAAATATTTTATTTGTTTTGAGGACGTGTATAAAAAGGAAATATAAAATTTATCATAACTTTGGATTTTTTTTTTAACTTAGCGTTCATAAATTAAGTTTGACTATTGAAAAATATATAAAAAATAATAGAAGCTAGAAATTGGATTTAATATTTGACCCTTAAAAAAGAAATTATTGTTAAAAGCACATTCTTGTAAAAGAAAGAACCTTGTTATCAATACAAAACGACGTAATATAATTTTTTATTGATAATTTTATTATATCTTGAATATTTAAATTTTTTACATATTTTTTAATACATATGGTACATATTTTTTTAAAATATACGAATTTTCTACTTTTAAATTTAATGTAAGTTTATTGTTATTTTTTATCTACATCTTACAATTTGAATCCCATTGTTATTTTTTTTGGGTATTTAAATTTAAAAAGATTTCTCTAAAACTACTTTAAGATATTTTATTAGTGTAATTGTAAGTTGAATAATTATATTTATGTGCAGAAAAATTATTATTTACGCTAAATATTTTTATTTTAAATAGTTTAAACATCAAAAGTAATTAAATTACCTAAAATATTTTTAGCGCTTATTTTTACAAGTAGGCGAAAATCAGGAGTAATTTTACAATGGTTAGTAACATTTATTTCTGTGTCCATAAATTTATCCACTTTCCCATCCTATTAACTTTAGAATTACATTTAAACTTCGAACTAAAATTATTCCAGAAATCATCGAATGAATATTAATTTGTCTCCGCTAGAACAATACTCGTGAGAATATCCAATTTAAATTTTAATAATGATTTAAGTTTCTCATTGACTTCATTTCTAACAATCTCATTGCATTTGCTTTGTTAACGAGACGTCCTCAAATGTAAATACAAAGATTCCAATATGAGCAAATACAAAAGCCATCTATTCAATCCAATACTCGTTGATAGGAATCGAACTCTTAACGGAAGAAATGCTCCACTGAGCATTAGATAGCCATCCATCTCTTAGTATTACACAGAAAAGGATTCATTAGTCCTTATTCAAGAGCTCGTCTTTTATTCCTATACCGCAGTAAAAAAAAGATATTTAGTAACTAGAGCGCTTTGTGGAAAGGGCCACTAAACTTTATACGTGCACTATAGAGCGTCATTTGCCGTCAAATTGTTCGGAATACTAATCAAAAGCTGCTGACGTAGAGTGTAACATGAACATGTCTAGAATAGCAAGTGCCACTAAATGGACTTCTAAGCTGCGATCTTTTAAATGATGGTCAAGTAGAGTACTATGATGATTGCTTTTTTTTACACATTTTCGTTCATACACGTATACATAATAAAAGATTTGGTAAATAAGTGATGTTGAACTTGTTCCAGTGCTGAATATTTTTGGTTACATGGTGGTTCTCTTGCTAAGTGATATTTCACAGAAATTTATTATTTGTAAATGCTATTACACGAATTTTACATAGACGAATCATTGTATAATAGTAAAAAAATTCTGTTTCATAAAGTGAATCTTAATGCTTTTTGTTTTTCTGTAACATACAGTAAAAGTTAGTATGTTGTGATGAGAAACCCACAACATATAACCGTTGTTTAAAATATGTAGTAAGTGTTACCAAATCACTGAAGAATATCATTATACTTCAGATGAATAAGCTTTAAATTAATCTTATTTTAAAGTACAAATTTTATAAGTCATGTCGCTTGTTTTTGTAAAGAAAACATTCTTTTGAAGCAGCGTATTCTGTATCGCTTAACACAATGATCAGATTTTCCAATGACATCGATAATCATCCATTTTCCCACGCTCTAAATTATCTTCCATGAATTTGGATTTCGCTTTTGACAAAAATATTTAACTGTATTTTTTCTTTCGAAATCAGTTCTTTTTATGAGACCTATATGATACAAAATGTTTTATATGCTAAAAAAATTAAGATTTAGCATTATTTTGATGTTACTAATTAACAAAATAAGCATGTAAATTTTTTGCTGGATATTTTTGGATGGTTTTGAAGTTTATAATGTTGGAAAAATATTAAAAATGACTCAATGTGTCATATTTCAAACGCTAATTCTGTATATAGTTCCATGTTTCTGGTGTTTCTTGAGTTTTCTAATAGTTAATCTCGTTTTTGTTTTGGGATTTATTAGTAATCTACTTTAATTTTATTACTATACACACACGCGCACACTCATACACACACACACACACACATATATATTATTATGTAATAATTCCCATAATATAATCCTTTTAAATATCCTTTAATTGCCAATGGTCCATCCCTTCAGAGCCAACGTTTCATTAATAAGTTAACCCGCCGCCTAACGAGAGTATTTTAAACACACCTATCCACCACTCAAATCATGTGATTTGAGGGCCTATAATACCGAGATTCCTGGAACCGTGCTCTTTCGCTTCTGTATTTTGTCTGCGTAAGCATGTAGCCGGCTGCCGCGTGTGTGTGTGTGTTTGTGTCGCCCCTGTAATGTTTTATGTGCTTAAGATGTGGAATTACAATTTGAATAACCCATGACTGCCTCTTGGATAATATTTATTATGCCTCACCAATCTCATATAAAGTATACATGTCAACGGCCAACGTCGGTTACATATATATATATATATATATATATATATATATATATATACAGCATAACGTTGCATAATAGAGTTTTGAAAGCAGACGGTGTATGCTCAGCGTTTCTGTGAACGCTTTTAAACTAAGCGACTTCTAATCGAGATTCCTCACTGTGATACATCCAACACGCATTTCAAAGAAAAGTATATGGATGACTTCTCCCGATATTTGGACTTCCCGAGAATTATTGAGAATATGGACGAAAACCGAGTGTTTCAAAAATTTGGAGAACATTTCATACGTTAACCAACTGTCCGCGAATTTAGTAGTGGTCCTCCATGAGCAACAATAGTGGTGAATAAGCTCTATATAGTCGTAAAGATACAAAAAAAAACAGTGAAAGTAACCTCAAGACACATAAAATAGACTACTGGATGACTGACATACACTTTTACTATGGGCAAGAGATGTACAATGCTGATCTATTTACAATATGATCAGTAAGTAGTTATTAACGTTTGCTCATAGGAAACGGTGCTTTCTATGGTGCACAAAACACATGAACGGGAGTTATCACTAATTGAGTCAAAAACTCTTTAGAAATGAGAGTAGAGTAAATCTCGGAGATACTATACAAGAACACATCTTAAGAGACTGAGGGAGCGTAATAGCTTCTCTTGCATTTTCAAAAGAGACAAGCATGGTCGTAGTGGATTTCTAGTTTGGCGATATATAATTTTTATACTTGTATTAATCCTCACATCTTCCGAGGAAGATTTAAAACTGATGTTTTCTATTACATTTAAATATATGTCCTCATATGTGTGCTATGGCTCTCAATGCTGTTCCATGAACGACAATGCTATTAATTTACATTAACCACAAAGTCTGAAAAAGGTAACTAAAAGATTCTATATCCGCGCCCAAAGCTCATGTATGAGTATTAGCCATAAAAAAACATCATTTACAGATGTAACTAAGATAATTTTATCATTTAATTAGCTTTAGCTTATGGTTGAAGACTAACTCTCGTGGAACAATTAAAAACTAATCTGATAGAAACAGAAGGAATGCATGTTTCCTGAAACTCGGATTCGTCCACACGTATCGGATCAATAAATATTTAAGATTATTTTTCCTAAAGGAAACAATTAAGTCAATGGAAGCACATTCTGTAAAATTGTCCTAACAATAGCGATTTACTCGGATACTTGTATGTTTAGCGATATTTCAATTATATAACTTTGCCTATAATTACTTTCATTCTCATATTACATTCCCTTTTTTATGAAAAAAAGGCATTTAAAAAATTTAAATACAAAGAAAAAACGTAAGTTAATTTTTGTCAAGCGAACTTCAATAGATATCACATTGTGCTGTGGCTGTTTCATAGTTGTTTGAAAGCGAATATATTGAACACTTGGATTAGCCAGTCATGTCGTCAAATCTAAATTCAAAAGAATACGTGGATGATACTTAATAAGCATGCTTAGTGGTATATTGTCCACCGGCAGCAACAATTACGAAACAGCGCTTGACTTTACAACAGGAATGGACAAGAGGAACTAACATTTACATTTTAAAGCTCAACAGACAAACATTATAAATCGTGCACAGTAGTCACTTTAATCATACCTCGTTCTTAAAGCAAAATTTCTATAAGAAGGCCAGTTACCTGCAAAGAAACGATTTGATCTTTTGACCAATTGTGCTCGGTACTAATTTTTCAATAAAATTGATTTTTATATTTTAAATGTCTTTCTTTTAAAGTTTTTCTTCCGTTTACCTTAGAAGAATAAGCATCAAACAGTGGCATATGAAGAGTTTTCTTTTTGAGAAGAGGCTAATCCTATTTTTACATACTAAATAGTAAAATGAAATAAAACTTTAAAACACACACACACGCTCGGTTTATGATAATCATTGAGATTTGGTCTTTAAGGACATTGCACTAAACGTATATTTCTTACAACAAATGATAGATGGGAAAGCATCTCATATTTATGATTATTCTTAAAACTTTCCGAAAACGAAATGGATATCATTAGTAGCATTACTTTTTAATAATCATCTCAGCTTACCAGTGCCAGTTTATCCATTGGCCTCTTGGAACAGACACCCAGGGCTCGGAACCCAGGAGGGTTCGGATAAGCTGGACTCAACCTATATTATATCATTGTCCTATTTTGAGGAAAGCTGAAAAATATCATTTGGAAATCATCATTATTTTTTTGTTGCGAATATTTTGTCAGTTGAAAGATTTAGGGGTAGGTATTTGCTACTGCTAGCGTGAGATATGTGTTTCTCCCCCTCCCCTTTCCTCTGGAAATTTTGCATCTTCATAGCATTTGTAGGCATGATATGTATAATCTTTTTGCGGTTGCAGAATTCGCCCTCCATTTACATTGGACACTTGGCTGGGCATTTTTATGTGATAGTACTCTTTCGATATCATCCTGGTGGTTGATAAGAGCTATATTGTTCTTAGGTTATTTTAAGCGCATTATTTATTAACTGTCCTCTAAATAAAACAGTGGGACGATAAGCATGCAATTGACACACGCTGTTCTCTCTTTATAACTAAGATTAAAAACAAATACATTTTTTCCCATTTCTAGTGTTTCAGCCCGGCTGAGTTATATCAGTGCAAAGGTTTCAGAATTTAGGGGAAGCATTAGAATTATTAAACAATTAAGATTCACGGGATAGCGACATTGAAATTTCTGTGTTGCCACCAGATGCCAGTGGACTAACTGACGAAGATGAATTTTTTTTAAAGAAATATTCCATCCCTAGTAGAATATATTTTTTCTAAGTTCTGAAATAGCTCTTGCCCCGAATACATTTAAATGTGTAATATTATGTATTTTAGTCATAGATAGTATATTGGTAAGAACTAAAATTCTATTGAATTTCTTCTGTATTTAATAGAGAGGAATTATATATATATATATATATATATAGTTTTAGCTTACTGTTTTAAGGATACGAAGTAATCCTTAGTAAATGCACACCTACAGAAATCATGAACACAGCTATATGTATCGAAAAGGGGGGGGGGATGCTAAGTACGCAAGTTGGCCCCACTTTAGTCTTAGTTTACGAATCATCGAATCTACAAGTAATAGAAATGAAATATATGTACATAATTAAATGTTCGAATGAAAAATTATTGCTTTTGTTATAGCAGTTCGCATATTATATTGCACGTTATTTATCAAAACTTATAATTGAATTCCTACAAGCAATTTTATTGCTATTTTTTTCCCAGGCTTTTGTGAACTTTACTGTGTTATGCATATGAGATATTTCACGTGACATTGGAATACGTGAAAAGTGTTTGTTTTAATATCTAAAATTTAAAATTTACATATCATTTAATTTAGGTTAGTTATTTGTATGTAATGTAATCTTTAAAATTTTCATCTACTTTTCGAACTATCGAAATATGGGAATTTTTGCTCACGTCACGTGATAGAAATGATTTAAATGCGTACAATCAACATAAGGTAACGAGCATCAAAATTTACTTTTTTGTAGTACATAATCAGCTAGTTTTTTTTGTCCTTTTTGGACTATATTTGGTTAATCCGCTCACACCCCTCCGTACCATCTCAACGCCTCCTAATTTTTTTTGGCTCAGTTACTGTCCCCTGAAAGCTGCAAACGCCTACGTCCACGTTGAGAACATATGGCCTACAGGCTAAAGGCCCTCAGCGGATATGACCTTAAAGTCAGCTACACCAGAACCTATTCATTTTTAGAAAAAGGTTCAGATGGAGTCTTGAAAAAAGTTAGACACAGTGAGTGTGATATACTCTGCGCGTGAAGTGCCAGGTGAAAAGTAATATACTTTTTAAATAACATTTCTTTCAATCAAAATATAAATGAGGAATAAACATTATATCAGAAAAATTGAGGAAAAAACTACCTCTAACATAATTCTAAAGCTTTTAACTATAACGCAATTCTCTGGCATCCTCGTCATTGAATCTGTCGACCTCAAAGTTCTCCCATTAAAGTGGTGTGGTAGTTTGTAGAGGGGTGTCATCTCAGGTGCCATCCTCGTCATTTGATCAAGTCTTTAAATTACGATGTCCGTCACCAATAGCCATAGTGTTGCTTTACGATGAGCATTTATTTGTAACTCTCACTCACTCAAGCATCCACGTGTTTTATTTATAAATTTTGTTTGTTAGTTGAATTCACTGAGAAATCACCTAATTAGCAATGGTAAATCATGAAATGAGTTCTGTGTCATGTTTTTAAAATAAGTTTGGACGAGTATTTGGAGAAGCCGCATGCGTTACATGACTATTTTTTTCTATTGGAGATCATTTCTCCCACATAAAAAATATCCTTTGTAAAATCAATTCAACATTAAAATGCATTCTGCTAGTAATTAGACTACTAGATATTTTAAAGCTTAGAACATGTAGCAATAAGTCTGTGATTGATTATTTTTAATTAGAAATTGATTGTTTGTTTCGAAGTTGTGAGAATGATTTTTTCTCAATAACTCATGTAAATATATCACAATTTTCTTTGAGTCAGGGGTGGGCAGACTTTTCTAGGTTACGGGTTACGTCTAATTTTTTCAGGGTGTTGCGTACCACCCAGTGGCGTAGGTATGGTGAGCTAAGAAAAGAGGTCTACAATATTGTAATGAAACCATTCGCGAGCCTCCTACTAATCCTCTTGAGAAAAAAATATTTCTTCAAATGTTGTTCTATTGAAAACTTTCTCCCGAAGAAGATGTGGTTGAAGTAAATGAAATCTTATATTTAAGCTTTGACTTTTAGGTTCAAGAGAGAGGTTAGGAATTAAATGATAGAAGTTGATAATTAGCGCAAATTAATAGAAAGTTAATCGAGAGCAGCTCGACACTTAATTGCTTAATATTTAAATAATTGTTAATTGGAAATTGAGCCAATAAGTTATAATTAAATAATATCGACCAGAGGTCGAATTACTGAGAAAGGAATTACTGAAATTCAGAGCGTAAGTAATCAAAGAGTACAAAACGTAAGTTAATTGAATCTTAGAAATTATTCAATATATCTTCAACCTTGCTTTTGTTCCTAAACTTAATTAAAGGTGCATTTCCTATCCTGCGTTGTAGGTATTTAGTAAGGAGTAATAAATTAGAATTGTTCTGACTAGGGATGATCTTTATTCTAACTCCCAAACACTAATGAACGGCGCAACCCTTTCATTACAATATTTATTATAACCTTATAATAAATACGAACATGCACTAACCTACATAACTACAGTAAAAAACACTAAAGACCGCGTTAAAAGCAAAACGCTAGATACAAACAAAATATTAATAACCACAAATATAATAATATAAAATGATACATTTGATATCAGACTATTCAAAATATATTAATAATTTTAAACAAATGCTAGTTCTTGAAATTATAGTCAGCAGAAGACTTAGTCTGAGTACAGAAAGCTAATCTGGAATATTTCGGTATATAATTACCTAACTGCTAATCTTCAGGCGGTCACCTCAAAATGTCTTGGCGGTCCAAACAGTCGATCGCGATCGACTTAATGCCCACCCTTACTTTAAGTCAACGTATAAACATTCCAATTTACATTCTAACATTTCAAATTGGCTGTTTGTCAGCAATAATTTTGAGGTGGAGGTATATTCCCACTTTAAGAACTCTTTAACTGGATAATATCAATATATATATATATATACAGTCGACTCTCGATAATTCGAAGTTGGAGGGACCAATGAAAAACTTCGAATTATTAAGTGTTCGAATTATCAAGAGGGTAGAAAAAAACTCCCAAATTATACGAAGAGAATTTTTTTCCCTAACATATTTAAATTTGAAACTATGTAATAAAGCAACAATTGTACATATGTATAAAATTATGTCAAAGTATTTTTATTATGTAATATAATTATTATACAGATGTTAAAAGTCCTGGATTAAAAAAATACATTCAATACATTCATAAACAATTCTATGCATATCTTCTTCACAATAGAGGACCAGCCTTTCTGAACACATGTGTACCATATATACCAAGGCCTCGTGTAAAACGAAAGATATGGACGATTGACAACAGGTGCGGTTGGTCTATTGTCCACTTGAAGAAGGAAAGCAGTAAAAGTGTATCAAGGGATGAACCGGATAGCACTAAAAAGGGGTAGCAAACAGATGGTCATTAAAGGGGCTACGTTACAGGGAAGACACGCAGAGACAATACAACACAAAACTTGTAAACTCCAACTTGTTTGCTACAGGACTGTACATGATAGTAAGCGTTCAAATTGTCGAAATTTTTGTAAGATAACTTTCGTGTTGTAGTCTGGCCAGCCACAGATTTTACTTCGAATTATTGAGTGTACCAAAACGTATTGTTTTAGTTCGAAATATCAAGAGTTTTCCTAGGGACTGAGCATATACTTCGAATTATCGAAAGTTTGAATTATCAAGAGTTGACTGTATATACATGTATTTTTGTATTTAAATAATTTTTTAGTTGTGTAGTAGCCGTGTCTAGTTATAACAAATAAAACAATGCAGATTAAAAAGTGAAGTAAAAAAAAAGATTGTTCGAATCTTATATTACAATTTAATTAAATACGTGGCTTTGAATAAAAATTCATAAAACAAAAAAAACAAAAAAACTTATCATAAAATGTATGTTAAATTTTTCCCCATTTAGTGCTAGGACAGAAACTCCAAAATTTTATTTTGAGCTTGAAACAGAAATTTATATTTCTATATTGAACCAAAATAGTCATAAAAATAATCATGCGTATAATATTTGGTGGTCAGCTGTCAGCGAAATCTGAATAGGTACACACTGACAAAAACAATACTGCATTTCTAAAATACCTTTATGCTGCCATTTCAGTGATGCAAATGGGAGTAATGTGGCAGTAAATTGCTGCTACGGCAGATTGTCGTGACACATCTGCAATAAAAAGAAGTTTAGCAAATCGTAGGAGAGAATCCCTGCCACGAAATTAGGGCATTCCATAAAATAAACATAGCGCCAAGACGATTTTTCCCAAGCAGTAAACTTAAATCAGAATGATTCATGCAATTCCTCTTACTCGTATGGATTGCGAAGACCGAAATACACCAGAAAGCTTATGCATGTGCGAATGACGTAAAATAACCCTTTTCGGTTTGATGATAAATGTTTTGAAAAGGTATTGTGGGACGAACTAAATATACGAGAATAAAAAAGACGGTGCATCTTTTTTTTGTATTATACATTTTTTTACCTTTATAGATAGCTAATGCATTTCTCCATACATGAGTACTTCTTCTGAACCTTTTTCTGGGGAATATACCTAAGTAAAGACGGAGTTATATTGATAAAAATGGGAATTTTTGATCATCTGTAATATTTTTTTTTCAACTGCTGCTTCAGAGTAAGATTATTTTGCTCTGGATTTGGATTCTAAAAAGTTTGAATTTTTATTTCTTATTTGCTTATATGTATATATAAATAAATAAATTCAAAGGATATCCCTTTGTCTGTTTTTTTTTCAATTTCATAATGCTATGAAAAAGTATTGCTTGCACAATCTGAAATAAAGTTTGAAAACCTTTTCATCGAGGATTTTTAAAATATGTCTTCTGTAGAATATATCGGTTCTACTAAACAACCTGACAGCTTTATAAGAATGAATGCTTATGATTGTGTTTTATTATGGTTAACAAATTAAGTATTAAAATAGTTTTCTGTTTTGTAAACTAAGTCATCTAGGTGGTTTTCATTTGAAAAAAATTTAATTTTCCCCAGTCGAACAACAACAAAAAAAAAATGGTATCTTGCTTCACATAATCCCATTTTGCAATACAAGGTCTTCCTCTGCAATACATATTCTCAATGCAACATATTATTTCTTCAGTTTGCTTAAGTTTTTTAAATCATTCTCGGTTTCTTATACTATAGATTCATTGGGAAAGACAGCTTGAGAAAAACACTTATTTAAAATAAAGTAATTGAGAATTAGCATACCGCTTAAAATTAAAACTATGTTTCATTTTCATTTATAAAAACAAAAGCTGAAAGAATAAAATCTGCTTAAACGTGTCTTTGTTACATGAAAATCTCTTTTCATATTTTAAACGACAAATTTAACAAATTCCCTTTTTTTCTGAACAATTAATGTTCAACATTTTTGAAACACAAAATTATTAAATTAAATTATGAAAGTGAATTAATCAACTTAACTTTCTTAGAATATGCAAATAGTATTCAAATGAAATGCGTTTAATTTAAAAGTAAAGCTGTGTAAATGTTCTGTGAATGAAAATAAAATGTATGTTGAAATAAAATTCTATTACAGATATTTTCAAAACTTTGTAACGCAGAATAAAAATGACGCCTGAAGTCCAATCCTGTTAATAATTCCTTTGGCGAATTTGAGAAACATGCTGAATATGCATTGCTTATTCATTTCAATTACCAGCATTTATTCATGCATTCTAATAAACAGAGTCTCTCCAAATAAAATATACGAGCTTTGCGTCAACTATATCCCAGTGGTATTAAAAAATATGACTAATTTGAAATGGAGCGTCAAGACCGGTAAGAAAAATAATTAAAACATACATCTTGCAATAACGACGCAGTTGCTTCCTATTATGTGGTTCCTCGAATTTCTCGTTGCAGACTTTGGTGCTTTTTTTTTTGAAGTGTTTATTTTTATTTTTATGCTGAGGTAGCAAATTAGCTCGGCGCATTTTAACAGTTTGGCTAACAACGCCAAAAACCGTACTTTTAACTCCCTTACTCGGGTTGCCATTAATCAGAACAAATTCAAGCAAAAAATAAAAATCAAATGAACGACTTGCATAACTTTGCTTCTTTTCTACTCTTCGTCGCAACTCCAGTTACGACTGTGTGTTCTACAGGGAAAACTGTAAACTGTTATTTTTTATGCGTATTTAGTATAAACATGAGAGGGGACTAGTGGTATGATTCTTGTTTTTTATTATATAAACATGGTGCTTTTAAAGGTAAAATCAAATTGTAAGCTACTTATTACTTGAATTTTGAGTATCTGCAAAATTTAGTAACAAAAGCTGTAGACTGTAATAAATGAATTAATATATTTGCTATATTTATAAAACGAATTTAGGTTGCAATATTAAATTATCTTGGGTTTCTTCAATTGAATATGTAATGTTTATTCTAGAAAATATATATTGTCAGCCTATTCTATTTATATTAATTATAATAGCGTTTGACAA
This sequence comes from Trichonephila clavata, assembly GCA_019973975.1. Taxonomy (NCBI): domain Eukaryota; kingdom Metazoa; phylum Arthropoda; class Arachnida; order Araneae; family Nephilidae; genus Trichonephila; species Trichonephila clavata. The sequence continues at coordinate 31,637 of BMAO01006321.1, read as the reverse complement.
AGCAAGTTTATAATTATATATAATATTTGAATATCCCATACACGCTACGAATTTTACTTATACTAGTAATTAAATTTATACATAGAATAATTAAAGTAATTGAATTAACTTCATGTATTGTTTAATTTTACAAATCATACTTAGGGTTTTAGAAACTATTTCTAGAATTATTAAATTTATTTCTGTAGCTCAAAATAATGATTCTTAAATTCTTTACTTTTTTTTTTCTTTTGTGAATACGAACTGATTACAAAATCTTTAGTTTTAAATTTTTTGTGAAAGATTTAATAGTTTATAATTGAAAATGCACTTCATTTAATCCTAGAGTATTTTAATATAAAATAGAATTAAACATAATTTATCTATCATATTCTTTGGATATAATGATAGTTATTTTTCAGTTCGTCAAAATAGGATTGTATCTCATAATATAATCTGAAAAGTTTTATTATAAGAAACACAGAAATTTCTGAACCATATATTAAATATTAAAAAACTTGCAAAACCTTTTTTTGTAAAACTTTTTTGTTTATAATGTATTTTCTTTTTGTTTTTAATGTATTCATTAGGTAAGATAACTTACAGAATGAGTTGAAAATTTAATTTGATGCTTTATTAACGTCACACGTAGAAACTATTCTATGTAAAGAAGAGTTAAAGATGAGAACTTTGAGAACACCATACTTATAACAAAATATTACTAAAATACTAATAATAATAATAAATACTAATTATAATAAATGTTAAAGGAAGTTTTAATTTTAATAAGTTCATTTTGATTCGTGTTCATTTTTTCAATAATAAAAGGCCAGAAGAAATGTGCTGAAAATTTTGTTTGTATGTTCAGGATTACAAATAAAAATAAAGATTAAGGACCCATTTATTTGCAAAAAAACATATTTTATAGCCTTTTTAATTATTATATGCTTTTAGTTTCCCTGAAGTTAAAGGGGATACAAGCAATAAAAAATCTACACTTGTAAAATAATATTGAATATAGTATTTATTTCTTTTATCAATCGGACATTTTTTATCTAAAAGTTAAACTTCTTGAATTGACAAATTAATAATCGACAACAGAAAATGCAATAGTTATTATTTTTAAAAATTTACTGAAGTCTTAAAATGTTCATACATATCTTTTCAAAGATTGGTTCCAGTCTCCCACCCAGACCATTTTGATTTTGTAACAAACAACAAAAAAATGGAATAACTTATGAGGTATAATTTGTAATGCAGATGAAAATAGCATATGCATTGTCATAATTTTATACTTAGAATTGCATATGTCATGTTTTATTAATTGAAATAGTTCACATGAAATAAACACTATCATTCAATGATAAGATTCGATTGGAAAACTATCCATGTAAATAATTAATAATAAGGCAAAATAATGAATACAACACATGGTAAAAAGACATCAGTAATCATGGTTCACATCGGGATCTTTCATGCAATTCAAAGCAGTTGGCGATTATTGAAAATATATAAATTATTATATAGTGTAAATGCTTGTGATTATATGAAAAATAAAAAAATCCATTTTAACAGTTCTTATCTTGAATATACGAACGATAAATTTATATATAAGTTCCGAAAGATAAGTTTATTTTTTTTCCTTTGGAGTGTGAAGTTATTTTTAAAAGTTATTAATATCTTTAAAAAAAGATGAATGTGCCGATCCAAAAGTATGGAATTGGTTTCTACTTTTTTATATATGCAGTATTAAGCAGTGGTGTAACGGAGAAGACTCCTCTCCCCCCACCCCCAACAAACTAAGGTTTTTGGGCCTCAAGCCGGATCTCTCAGAGGATTACAAACACTGGCGTAGCTAGTCCTGAATGGGCCCTGTATCGGAACTCCTTAGAGGCTTTTTTGGGGTCCCTTAACATTTTGTGTATTTTTGCTTACTGTATTTGGAGTCCTATAGCTTCGGGTCTTCGTAACAATAAAATGGCGGTAGCTACGCCTCAGATATTACGAAACCGTAACGTTTGGGTGCGTAGAATCCTGAAACCCTTTTGATGCTGGGGTGGCGGGGGTGTTCGTTACGCCATTGGTAGTAAGTGTGACTTCTATATATATTTTCCTAGCTCAGTTCGTGAAAGACCTCCTTATACTCTAGTTCAAATCATAGAATTAATTATTTTACCGTATATGGTTTCACAACAAAAGACTAACATCACAAAACATAGAACTAAAAGCTGTATATTAAAAATATCAAATGGTATTTACATTTTTTTCTTAGAATCGTCATGCCAATTTTTAAGAGAATTTGTGGCCTTTTGCAAGGAAACTCAAAATCTTTAAATACTGCTAAGATTATATGATGTTCTCTAAGTAGCGCTTAAATTTAATTAATGTGCACTATAAAGTAATAAGTATTTATAGAATAAATTCTTATTGATGTTGATTTTAAATTTAGAAATATTATTGAATGAACACTAGGCAATAAAATGCTGTAGCATATATTTATAACTGATTTCAATCCATTATTTGCTCGTGATACAAGATTCAAATTGGTAGAAAATTTTACAAAATTATGGTATTGCACAAAAAAATAATACAATGCCACACAGAAAGAGTAAAAATTTTTTGAAATTAAAAGGAAAATTAAGGAATTTCCTTTTAGAGAAAAGTAAAATATAATAGATATGCATCATGCCGTTCCCGGTGTTTTTATTATTTTTATTAACTAGACCAAATAACAATTTTAAGTAATCAAAGAACAGAAGTAAGACTAAATCTGAGATCTATGTGTTTTTAGGGATTGTGATTCTTACACAGATAATACAGTTATATTTTTTTTTGTCTAAAATAAAAATATTTACACAAAATAAAGTAAAATAAAATAAGTTTTAGGTCTTTTAAGAAAATTTTAATCTAGTTGGACTAAAAATTAGTCAAAAAGAAGCAATTCAAAATTAAAGAAAACCTCGCAATTTAATCAAGATGCAAAACAATTCAATAGATTTGATTTTATTTTACATTGCACTCTGAAGAAACACGAGAGCTATGAGCGAAGGGTCTCGTAATTATGAACCACAGTTAAGTGGTATAGATGATTTATATATATGAGCTAGAACTCTGTCTACAAACTTCCACACCTTGCCGGCTAAAAGACTTCGAACATCGACAAAAATAACTCAATTAATGTTAACAGCAGCTTTTTATAATTGAAAGTTTCTGCGTATAAAAAGGGGGATACTAATGAAAATATTGATCTTAAATTTACAAAATTCAAAACTACGTGATAAGTATTATCTCCGGTAGTGGAGAGCAACGTGTATACACGAAAAATTTATTATGCACTATCTTTTACCCGCGGCTCTGCTCGCGTTGATCGCTATAAATAACTGTCAAAGTCGTAATCATTATCACTAGAAAGTAAATAATGTAATATGGTAATTTTTTTATTGCTTGGCTGGAACAAATAAAATTTAAAAATTCTAAAATTGAGCTTAGTTTAAAAAAACTTAAAACGTAGTCGAGGAGCATCGAGATTTTGCATAACTGGTACATTTAGTTTTAATTGAAGTTTATGTGAGGGTACACCCGTAAGTTCAAGTGAATTTAAGAACTCCGTGGGATATGAAGTACTTTGTTCTTTATCCATGATTGTATTCATTGATAAATATTTCTTCAATACCCCCCTCCCCCCACGTCGTTTAAATTTTCAATGTTGATTTTATGGACAATGTCATTGTTAGGCACCAATATTGATCTTGCGCGCAACCACTGATCCCAATTTAAATTTTGTTGCAAGCCCGGGTAAATTTGAGCAATAAGATTTACATCATTTTCTTCTACATTACAAAATTCTCTGAAAGTAAAATATAACCTCCAGCATTTGCGTCCAAACATCCATAACCGATTTTCAATTGTGTCTTTGCATAATGTTCCGAATCTACGTCATTATGAAGAAGCACTCTCATATTCGTTTTCAGACTGAATTTTTCAACTTTCCCCCATAAGCTTGAATTCACCAGCCAATATATAATAAAGTATCATTCCTCCTATAATATCTGTACTATCTTGTAAATCCTGAAGAGTCCGATTTAACGCTTCTATAGCTTTCTTGTGAGGCATCGTACTTTCATCCCACACTAAAAGCTTACATTGTGGAAGCATCCAGCCTTGAGAGCTATTTTTTCTGAAATTTCGGATGAGTGAATCTTCAAATGCAAGATTAAGCGATAATTTTAAAACGGAATGTGCAGTACGACCGTTGGTCAGTAAAATCGCGGCTGTACCAGAAGAAGCCAAAGCAACTGCTATCTTCTAGGTTTTCCTGATGGTCATTAATAATAAGTTTAGCAAAATAATTGAGGGATAAATTCTGTTACTTGATGTTGCATTACTATAAAACCGTAGTTTAATTCTCAATCAATTTCATTATCGAAGCTATTTCCGTCGACATGTTTAGGACTAATCATTCCAAAATCATGTAGCTTCTTCCCAACCATTCTGAAAACCTTTATTGCGTTTCGTTGTAGATGTGTTCATTGAAAGGCATATTTGCTTGTACTCGCTGCAATCGTCGCAAAATATCTTCCACCATGTAGTCTTTATATTTATTCCAAAAAGTTTGAGGATTAGAAACACCGAAGATGAAATAAGTATTGCGTAAAGCTCCCTAATTTTATTCGGCGAGTGACATTGTATGGAGGCCTCCACAGTATATATCTTCAAAGTAATACCTCCATGTAAAATATCTAGGTTCAGTATGAGTGAAAAATTTTGTGCAAAATAGGAATATTGTATAATTAGGTTAAAAAAAGTCAAAGTATTAAATACTTTCAAAACTAATCAAACAAATCAAAACTACTAAAGTAATCAAAACTTTTAATGAAACTGTCAATTAATATTACCATAGAATTTTCAATATCACGCGCTGGCAATTCGCTAAAACTTTATTTCGTTTCCCTCGGAGAAAATTTGCATTAAAATATCTGGGATTGTCGGAAGAGAGAACTTCTTAGTCAACTTGGCGATATTTCTCAAAGTTTGAGTTTGACATTTAACAAACGTAACGTAATAAACGCTAGACGTTTAATAAAAAACCATTTAAAAAATTGTTTTTGTAAAGATGCTAAATTACACTATGTTTCAGTTATTTGTTACAAAATAGAGAAAGTTTTTATTAAAATTTCCATTATGACCAAATGCATAATTTTGCGCCAACTTGGCGGGGAGTAAGCAATTTCAACGTTTTACCCGCATAGTTCCCGTTCCTGTAGGAATATGGAGATAAAATATATCTTATGTTACTCGCTGATAATGTAGCTTTCCATTAGTGGAAGCATTTTTAAAATCGGACCAGAAGTTCCCGAGATTAGCCGGAACAAACAGACAGACAGACAGACAAAAATTTTAAAAATTGATTTTTTGATATAAGTACCGTATATACCTTTAAATGCATTTAGTAAAAAGTTTCTAATTTGAAATTACAAACAGACACTTCAATTTTATTTATTTGTATAGATGTACAAACCAGTAATACGTTCATTTCTTTTATGTAGTTCAGAGATATGGATAAATGCCACAACACATTTCAGTAAACTGAATGTTTTTCAAAACTATATGTTTTAAAAATCTTTTAATTATTTACTGGCCATATACTGCATTGTCAGGTACAATTATTAATTATAGAACATTATAGTTAATAGGAAATGAGATTAAACTTTGATGCTGAAAAAAATGTGTGATATACTTTTTTTAAGAATCAGCCAATGCCAGTATTCATAATAATAACTGGACCTGGTAACCCTGTGACGGTTATGTCTGAGCTCCTTCTAGTAATAGTCCTTTTGGGGAATTTATGGTCTTTATAAAATTTATTTTATTATAAAACTCCTCTTCGAAAAAGAAAATGTGATTTTGTTAATTAAGATTACTATATACACTCAAGAGCCAAAACATTATGACCACCCCTACATTTTGCAATGAACTTGCCTGTATGACGTTGGAATACACGTCATCAGTGGAAGTGGTATTTAATTGCTGCTGGAGAGTTTGAAGAATCGTTCTTTTACTTAATTCTGTGTGTGATGGGAAAAGCTGCGGATCTAAGCGGCTTTGATAGAAGGCAGATTGTAATGGCTCGCAGGCTCGGAACAAGTATTTCCGAAACTGCATGACTCGTGGGTTGTTCGCGATCTACAGATGTTAGTACTTATGCAAAGTGGATCAATGTCCGTGGAACCAGCAGTAGACGACATGGTGTTGGACGTCCACACGCTATAAAAGAAAAAGGTCTCGCATGGTGAAGCAAAACTGGAGCCAGACAGTGGCTCAGCTGACAGCCCAATATACTGCAGAGTCAAGTAGAATAGTATCGGAGCACACTGTTCAGTGGACACTGTTGGATATGGGGCTACGCAGCAAAAGTCCCACTCGTGTGCCTTTACTGACCAACGGCGCCTGCGCTGGGCCCGGGAACATCGCGACTGGTCCATGGATCAGTGGGAGAGAGTTGCCCTGTCAGATGTGTGAATCACGGTTTGTCAATCATCACGCCGATGGCCGTGTCATGATATGCCGTCTTCCAGCCGAACAGTTGCTCCCTCAATGTACAGTAAGTCATACACAGGCCGGTGGTGGCGGTATTATGCTTTGGGGGACGTTCTCTTTGGCGTCTCTGGGACCCGTGGTTGTGGTAGAGTAGACCATGAATGCTATAGGGTATCTGAACATCATTTGGACCAGTTGCATTCTTACATGACCTCTGTTTTTCCAGCTGGAAATGGAATGTTCCAACAGGACAACGCCCCGTGTCACAAGGCTAAATTTGTGTTGGAGTGGTTCCAGGTACATGATGCTGAATTCCAGTTGATGTCCTGGCAGCCTAACTCACCGTATCTCAATCCGATAGAACACATTTGGGATGTCATGGGACGGCAGCTCAGAGTTCACGCACAGCCATTTCGCAATATCTAGGATTTGCGTCACCGTTGCTTAAACATCTGGTACAATCTGTCTCCGGCCATCTACCAAGGACTTGTGGCACCCATGCCAAGGCGGGTTGAAGCTGTGTTTCGCGCCAAAGGAGGGCCAACTCGTTATTGACTGGTGATCATAATGTTTTGGCACTTGAGTGTAAAATTAAGGTTTTCAGGTTAGAGATAGGATAGACTGCTATCAGATTAGAGATTGATCAAATTGAATGTGGATCTTAGATATTCAATATTTGATAGTTGAATTACTTAAGTTGATCAATTTTCACTGGGATTAAGTCCAGATTAAAAAGCTAAAATGTCGAACTGATCGCCTTCAGTAAGTGTGGTTTGTATTAAAGTTTTCTCATATCTCGCTTACCTCGTTTATTGTCTGCATAGTTGGCAGCATCTCTTAGACTGGATGGATTTAATTTGTGTGATGATTAATATTGTGAATAAATTAGATTATTTTGTTGAATTATGGCTAGTGTTCCTTCCAATCCTCCTACACCAGGGATGACGAACCAATGACACCTTACACAATATTTTGGAAACGCCTTCGATCCAAACAGTTTGCATTTTAGTTCAAATTAACAAAGATCACTATGAAGTATTACGAAGAAACGCTAGTGATCAATCGCAGGGCGGTAAGGAGCACACTCATTTCGTCATGGACTTCAATTGGTAACGGTGCTAAGTTTGTCTACACATAGCATATTCACAATTTCGTTGATGCAAATGTATTTTAAAATTTATTTGTGTTATATTTACGTTTTGACATGTTATATTTCCGTAATCAATTCTTCAATCAAGGAATTTTCAGCAAGATTTTCTCGGTTTCATGATTTTTCGGAAACACTTAAGGGAACCGGGACGTTATTCCCCTTCGGAAAATCAATTTTTTTTGATTTTCATCTTAAAAAATAGTAAATGTAATGCTGATTCCAAAAATGTATAACATATATAGGTTTAAAGCTTAATACCCGAGAAATTGCAGTTTTAAAATGTAAAAAACAGCTATGGCGGTTACAACAAATGTCTTTGTATCTGGAGAAAAGTATATCTACAAACATTCCCTCACAGAACCAGTTCTTGTCAAGATTAAAAACATAATTACAAGCATATACATAATTTTTTTAAACATGTATTTAGAGACTTAACCGCAAAAGAAATTTTAATACAATTTTTGCATTACCCAGAACCCAAATGAAAGCTTCAATAACTGTGCATGGAATCAAGTTCCAAAAAAACACAATTGTGAGCACAAAATAATTTTCAAATTAGAATAATGGACGCAGTGATATGCTTTAATGAAGATGCACAAGCAGGAACAAAATTATTAAGAGCACTAAAAATAAATCTTGGGATAAACACTTGTCAAGGCCTTCGAAAAATTGACAAAGTTAGAATTTGTAAAACCGAGATGAGAGTTTAAAAAGCCAGCAAAGGGGCCAAGACTATTGAAAGATAAAATAAAAGGAAGAAGGATGCTTTAGAAGTGTTCATGCAAGATTAATACAAATCTGGAATATTTTAAATATCAAATTTTAGTCATTTGTACAATTTTATTTAGTTTTTTTCATATTACTCAAACTGTGTTTTTCTAGTTTTTAGGTACACGTAGAAAAATCTGTCTATTATATTTTAGTGAAATTTGGTATGAGCTTTTGTATAGTAATAATGTATTTAATGCTACTAATTTTTTCCAGAAATGTTAGTATTTTTATTTTTACTGACAATTTTCTAAAAAAAAATGACCATTTTTATCAAAATTTTAAAAAATCAAGATTCAAATTTTTTTTAAAAAATTTCTAAGCAATGAAATATAAAAAAAAAAAACTAGAGCATTTAAATAAAGGTACAATTTTGTAACTAAAACAGCATGATTTGTTGTTTTATATGTTGTAAAAGGAAAACTACTTGTACCTAATTAACACCATGTATAAGAAAGCACCTTTTGAAGTGTATCTTTTCAAATCCTTATGTTTCTAAAAAATATTGTACATCTTTAAAAATTTTATGTTATAGTGTATTAAGAAAAGTATGTAGAATGTGTGACACATTTTTTGTTTTGTTTATGGAATCTTTTTGTTTTCGAAAATAATGTTCCTTCGAAAATCGAAATTTTGCGTCATCGAGAACGTCCTGATTAACTTAAGTTTATTTTGTACCTTGATGTGACTTCCTTTCATAAACTGAACTTATCCTAATTCGATTGGTTGCAGTGAGTGAGTGAATATTAATGTCGCACTGTCTTAGCAACACGAGGGATTTTGGCGACGGTCCGCGTAATTTTGAACCATGGTCAAGTGACGCGGACGACACCTCAGCTGGCACCCCCTCTCCTAGCTACCACACCACACTAACGGGAAGACGTTTGAGCTCTCGACAGATTTAACGTGCATCCCTCCCCTACACGGCGGGTCTTTAGTGGTACTGGGATCGAACTCATGGCACGCTAGCCATGATCCGATGCCTAGACCACTTGGCTACCGCGGCCACTCGATTGGTTGAAAGTTGAATACATTGAATCGCAACTGATTGATTTCTAGTCTACTTCAATATACAAGGGGTGATCAAATGAAAAGGTACGAAACGACACGGTGGGTACAAATATAGACTTTATTCAAAATATACACCATAGGCCTGAGCACAACGATCCCACTGATGAACAAGCCGCAGGATTCCTTGTTCCCAGAATTCCTGTGGCTGTGACGAGACCCAGTCCTTCACAGTGTCCTTGAGTACGTCGTCCGAGTTGAAGCGCTTTCCTTTCAGGTTTCTTCAATGGACCAAACACATGGAAATCGCAGGGTGACATGTCCGGACTGTAGGACGGATGGTCCAACGTCTCCCATTGGAACTTTTCCATTTCCATTTGTGTGACTCTGGAGACGTGTGACGCGCGTTATCATGGAGCAGAACCACACCCTCAATGAGCAGCCCCAGTCTTTTGTTCTTGATGGACCTGCGTAGGCGTCGGAATGTCTCACAGTACACATCGGAGTTAATGCTTTTTCTGTGCTCGAGTAATTCTGTGCTCGCATCATTTGGACGCCGCTTTTTATAAGAGCCTTTGCTCTCTCCTGCGCATGCGGGCACCCGCGCATGATCCGATCCCAGTCAGAGTCTCCAATGGCATCCCGAGATGTCTCGCTACATTTTCCCTTGGCGGAATATGCAAATATTTAAACTGTTTCATTTTTATGTCGTTTTCGTATCTTTTCATTTGATCACCCCTTGTACTTAAAACTATTTTTTTTAAAAGTATAATAAACAGGCTTACCTTTACAAAGACTAAATGCTATTGAGTTTAAAAGACAAAAGTTCTTTTTTATTACACTGAAAAAGAACATTAACTTTAATGATTAAATTATGGATTTTTTATTATTCATCCACAGTTTTCAGTTTCTGTACATCTGAATTCACAATAGAAATTTGCCAGTATTGTCTTAAATTTATGATTAAAAGTAATACAAAGCCTTTTCTGTGACATTCTAAAAAATGCTGTATGACAAAACAGGATAAGCTAGGGTTTCACCTCTCCCAATTATTTATCAAAAAATACTTATTTTTATTTCAGTTAATTTTTCTTTAAAAAAATTTTAGTTACAAATACTAGAAATAATGAAGACACATAAATAAATCTTCTCTTTAGAATTGCAACTTACAACAAAATAGCAGACATTTGAAAAGGTTTTTAAAAAAAAATTTCAATTTTTTAAAATGGGATTGCACAATGAAACAATAGATAGATAAAATATTATCATTCCTTAATAAAAATTTTGATTTTTAGCACAAAATTCATGTTAAAAAAGGATTTGCTGAAAATCCTTAATAGGAACTTTTTTTCAATGTTCCTTTCTAAGAATGCAATTTAGTATCAATAAATTAGAATTGAAATGGGACACGTTGGGTAATACTGTAAACTATTTAAATGTTAGCAAAATATTTTAATGAGACTTACTACACGATTTCTCACCCTCACCCCCTTTTACTGCAGAAAGCAGTCTAAAACAATACAAATAAGATGCATACAGAATAATATCAACTGAATTGGAGAGTAGAGAAATTCAACACAAACTTCTAAATAATGACTCATCACATTCCAGTTACAAACTAAACTATGATCAACTTAAAGAACTTTAATGAAATCAAGTATTCAATTTTTAGAGCTAAGGCTGATATGGCAAACACTCAAAATATGACAAATACTACCCATGCATAAAAACACCGATTGGTCAAGTAGAAGAATTAGTCTTAGGCTGTCACAAGCAAACTTTTTTTTATTTGTAACTATTCTCCATATAACTGATTTCTTCTCTAAAAAAATATAAAAGCCTTTCACAAATAAACTACAATCAAATTAAGAAATTTGATTCATTCAGCACTTTTCATGTAGCAAGATTTGGAAAAGTAAATTATGTCATACATATGAATGTATGTAAACACACATGTAACAGTTTTTCCAATAATTAAACACATGTTATTCTTAGATTCTCTACAATTAAAACAAAGTTTTAAAAAGTATCACACAGAAAAAAAATCTACTTACATGTTCATGTACTTGGTTTATGTATGTTTATGTACTTTTATCACAGAAAAGATAAATATTTTGCACAACCTTAAAAAAAAGAATATTAATTGTTTAACTTTAAAAATTAATGTAGCTAAGTATGGAAAGAGCATGCTTTTATAAATTGACCAAAAAGCAAATTAAAGAAAAAAATTAAGTTTAAAGACTTGGCTCTACACAACAAGAGCATGTTTCAAATATTAGATAAAGACTAATATTCGATAGTCGGATTCCACGGAAAAATTTACAATAAACTAGGAGTTCCTAATTTAAACTTTATGAACATTGATATAACATAATACACATACCTAATGCTTGTTGATATTTAAAGACAGGTATATTTAAAACACTCATAAATCAGTTTTTCAAATAAAAGCATTGCTAAGTGCATAATATATGACTGAAAAATGTATAATATATATGAATTAATCCATGAACCATATTCTGTATTGACCAAGTTTATGAATTTTAAAATTATATTTTGGCTGTGTTTCTACAATTTCAATATAAAAAAGTTTTTTTTTTTTTTTGTGCTTCATACTTCTAAAAGCACTTTGAGAAAAATAATTTTAAAAATAAAATTTTTAAGATAAATGAATATTCAATACTGTCATAGCAGAAAGATTTTTTAGTTACTAAAATACACTATACACATGGTATAAAAAAATTATTTAAATTCTTACAGAGCACCTCGCTACTTCAAAAAAAGTACTATCTTCATTTAAATTCAGTCTGTACAAGCATGTAACGCCACACACCATTTTCAGTCAATACAACACCCCAAAGCAAATAAAAAAACAGCCCAAGCCCATCATGAAACTCATCATCTAACCAGTTAATGAAATTCTGTAATTGAACATTAGATAGCAGTACAAATTAGCCCTATTGTTGTACTGCATACAGTCCAATAAAATAGTTTTTCAAAGGCCATTAATACTTTAAACTAATAACTTTTGTAGTTTCATAAGCATATTTAAACAATAAAAATGTTCATGGTCATTAATTACACAACATAGAAAAAGAAATGTTACTTATAAGCAATGCAGTATCTCTTCAAATTAATCAGGTTCATTCCTGTATGAAGTTTTGATGTAGTGTCACACATCTTGGGAAATACTGTTGACACTTGTTCTTTGGAATTAATCACTTCTTAAAAACCTAAAATAGAACAAATAAAATTTTTTTTCAAGCAATCACTCTGAAAAATGTTCTGAATTTTTTGTAAAGTTTGAAAATTTTATATTGATCATACCTTTGATATATTAAAAAAGTATTTCAGAACAACTTTTTTTTAATATGTTCAACCTTCTAGGCTGTGGTTATTCTAATTATTGTGCCTGGGTTCCACGAAAAAAAATTTATACTCGTTAGTACTATGTTTTGCAAAACTTAGTGGCTTCCGAATGGAGAATTCCACCTTTTTATTCCATTTGCAAAAAAAATAACTAAGTAAAAATTCCTAATATGGCCCACCCCTTGGAGAAAGATATTTTTTCAAGTTGCGCCAAAATGGCGCCAAGCGCGCTTTCCAAAGTGGAGTTCAGACAAACTGGGGAAAACATGGCGTTTTGTCCGAAGGGGCATTGGAAAGAAAACCTTTTAAATTTAAGAATAATTCGAGTAAAATTTAGCTTCTAAAATAGTAGGTACTTTTAAAAAATTACCGAAAAATTCCATGAAAAATTCAACTTTTCAAAAATAGAAAACATTCCGGGGGAAAAAAAGTATTGGAAGATAAATTTGATAGACGTTGAGAGTAAAATCTCGGCTTCCAAAAATCGAAAATAAAGGGCATTCCGAAAAGTAAAAATTTATATTTAAAGATCAAATATAAAAATTCTTTTTTTAAATTTTCAAAAGTAGAGATTTAAGAACATTCCAAAAAAAAAAGGAATCAAATTTCGATGGAGGAAAAAAATTTTTAGACTTAAAAACAAATTAATGAAAGATTCAGCTTCTAAAAGTAAAAAAAAAAAAAAAAAAAAAAAAAAAATGTACATCCTAAAGAGAAAAAGACGGATATCCGAACGACAAAAATGGAAATTTCTTTTTAACTAATAAAAAATAGAAAATTAAAACATTCTGTAAAGAATAAATCGATGTTCCAAGGAGAAAAATATAAATTTTAAAAACTTTATGAACAAATTCTTGACTAATTTAGCTTCTTAAAAAGACATTAAACACTTTCTAAAATTACTGAAACTGCTTTTGCCAAGTTAAGTACCTTTCCTTACATCATGCGGATTCTTTCCTCCTTTCGAACGGCATCTTCTTCATTTTAACTTTTTTTCCCGTAAGCCCCATCTAATAATTTCCACCTTTTTTTACAAAAAATTGGGGGGGGGGGGGGGGGGAGAGAATAAACCTTATTTTCGTCTGGAAAAAAATAACCGGCCATCGCATGCACTATCTGAATAATGCAAGGCATCAAATAAATAGTAACGGTTCTTACGAATCGTGCATAGTTGGGATGCCGAAGCTTACGTATTTAATGGAAATTACGAATTGCACATACCTAACGGTCACTAATAGCGGTCTTTTATTTTAAAAAATGAAAAAAGGAGGTTTGCCAGCTTAGCCAACCAGTTTGGCTCGCAAACTAATCCAGGGTGAAGTTTCATGTCTTTACAAAAGATGCAAAATGTATTCCTTTTCATGAAACAAATGTAACAGAAATGTAATTGTTCAAAACCAGTGGCGCCTACATGGAGGGGGGTTCCGGACCCCCTCCCTTCTTATCCCTTACGTAAAATTTAATTTATATAAAAATTAGTTTTTTTAATAATATTAACTATTAATTAATTTTTTCTGTTCCCAAAATGAACAAAATCAGAATATGTTTAGCGGCTTATTGTAGCATGGTACGAGAACAGTGAACTTTCCACCCTGCCCCCTTGAAAAATTCGGTAAATTCCTATTATAGCCCACCCCTTGGCGAAGATTTTTTTTCAAGTCGCGCCAACATGGCGCCAAGCGCGTTTTTCAAAGTCGAGTTCAGGCTAACTGGTAAAAACATGGCGTTTTGTCCGAAGGAGCAAAAATGGAAAACATTAGAGCTTTAAGAAAATATCCGAGCTTCTGAATATTAGCTTCTGAAAATAGGTATTTTTTAAACTTTTCAAAAGTAGGAAAGGGAAAACATTCCGGAAAAAAAAAGGAATAGAAAGAGAAATTTTACAGACGTTAAAAAAGCAAATTCAGCAAAATCTCGGCTTCTAAAAATCGGAAATGAAGAGCATTCTAATAAGTAAATATTTAAATCTAAAGATCAAAAACGAAAAATTCTTTTTTTAACTTTTTAAAAGTATGGATTTAAGAACATTACTAAAAGAAGGAATCGAAGTTCCATTGAGGAAAAAAATTTGTTAGACGCTCAGAACAAATTAATGAAAGATTCAGCTAAAGCAGAAGAAAAAAAAAAAAAAAAAAAAGACGGATATCGGAACGATAAAAATCGAAATTTCTTTTTTAACTGCTGAAAAGTAGAAAATTAAGACAGTCTAAAAAATAAATAAGAACAAATCAATGAAAGATTTAGCTTCTAAAAGCAGAAAATTAAGGATATCCTAAAAAAAAAGACGGATATCCGCACAAAAAGGGAAATTTCTTTTCAACTGTTGAAAAATAGAAAATTAAGAACATTCTAAGAATAAATCGATGTTCGAAGGAGAATAATTTAAACTTTTAAAACCTTATGAACAAAATACTGAATGATTTAGCTTCTTAAAAAGACAAACATATTCTAAAATTACTGTAACGGCTTTTGCCAAACCACGTACCTTTCTTTACATCATGCGGATTCTTTCCTCCTTTCGAACGGCATCTTCATAATTTTAACAATTTTTGCCGAAAGCTCCATCCAATAATTAACACCTTTTTTTACAAAAAATTGAAAAAATTAATAAATAAATAAACCTTGCTTTCGTCTAGAAACAATAACCGGTAATCGCACGTACTAGCCGAATAACAGCAAAGCATCAAATAGTAACGGTCCTTACTACTCGTGCATAGTTAGTAGGGTTGCCGAAACCAACGTAATTAACGGAAATTACTCGTTGCAGACACCTAACGGTCACTAAAAATGGTCTTTAATTTTGAAGGAATAAAAAGAGGAGGGTTGCAAGCTTGGCGAACTTATCGCTGAACTTGGCGACCAAAAAAGCACAAAAATCTAGGGGTGGGCTATAATAGGACTCAACCAAAAATTCTTGAGTGTGCTACTGCACAAAACAGGTAAGTTAATAGATCAGACAATTCAAATATTTCCAGAACGTAACTTATTTAAAAGCACAAAACATTTATTTCTGAACAAAGATCCCTTACTACTTGCCTTATCTTTAATAGTCATATTAAAAAAAGTAAAAAGAAAAGTACTAAATTAAGCAGCAAGTTAAAACACCATGCACACAATTAAGAAATTACCGTATTACTTCTATTTTTTTCCACTGAGATGTTTATAGCTTCACACTTAAAAATTCAAAACTAGACAGTTTTTCCCCCCACTTTTAAACTGAAATATTTAAAATTATTGAAAAATACTGTTAAGAAAGAAATCCTCAAAAATCATCATTTCATAATTTTTACATACAATAAAATGTTTCAAAGGTTAAGTAATAATTCTTAATTTACTTATATAAGAATAAGAAGAATTAAAAGGTTATACTTTTCATAAATTTAGATTAACAATTTTACTTCTTGATACAATTAATTGACTTTCATATATAATTTTCTAACACAAGAAACTATTTTTTTTACCAGCCAATTAATATCTGACATCAACTTTTATACACCTTTAAGATAAAATATGCATAATCAGGGGCATTATAAAAATTATAAATATAAATTATTAAAATATTAAGCGGAACATAGATACTTGTAACTATGAGCAACGAGAGAAAATATTTAAAAATATAAAAAAGTACTAACAAAACGTTTCATTTTATTAATATATATTATCTATGCATTATAAATAAAAAATACTCTCTAAAATAAAAAAAACAATTCCGTACGCTAAAGATCTTCTAAAATTCTAATAAACGGAACAGAAGATGACCAAAGTGAAACTTCAATTCGGATGCTTCCAGTAGAAATGCCGCTCAATTTTTTTAAACTCTATAACCGTTTGATAATAGCCATGCGCAATGACGAGAAAAACTTTACTTTGCCATACTGCGCATGACAAAATTTATTTGTAAAATACGTTACCATCATTTGAAAAGCCATTAATGAAAAAGCTGCCTCAGCAAAATTCCAAACTCCTGCAACATTCCCATCATTCGACTTCACTTGTTTCCTTTTATAAACGCAAAACAACTAAACGAACACGTGCTGTTATGCTGAGCTCGCCAGAATTTAAACTAAATTATTTTCCATTAATTTACACAGAGAAATAAAAAAAAAAATCCAAAACTGATAAAGAAAAATAAAACTAAGAACTTCAGAGAAGCGGGAAAAAACTAAACACACATATGTAATGCAATAACCTCTGTGAGAACTTGTGATTAATTCCGTAACAGAATTAAATTAGCTTTATATAAATTAGGTCTCTTATATTTATTTCTTTTCCGCTTTAAATCTTCAGTAGTTTATTGCATAATAGAAAATGCTTTTTTCATGCAATTGAAGAATTAATGTCTATATTAGCCAAGAGTGAGCGCTGATAGTAATTAAAAATTGATTAAAGTCCACATATCCATTTATTAAATCACTTGCTTGAACTAGCACTAAGCTACCGATATACTAAAATGCATAAGATAGTCTTGTTAAACTTTGTTTTTAACAACAAAATCAAAATTTTATTTCATTTTACCCAGTCTTGCACACTTCACAAATCGTTTCGTTTTATCTCTTCTATTGGAACTGCAAAAATTTGAGATCTGGCTTATAAATGACATTTCATTAGGTCTGGAGCCTTTTGCTTTAGAAATAATGCGTTCGAATACAAACCCCGAGTTCAGCTTGAATATACTTTGATAATTTGTAAAACAAATTAAGAGCTGCAGGGTTAACAGATCACATTCATGAATTTTCACCATTATTAACACAATGGTGTATAATTTTATAATAAGTCAGGGTGCACTTAGTCCATTATAAGTGACTTAGTTTCTTATAAGTGGAAGTTAGTGACTTATAATTTTATGATAAGTCAGGATTGATAAACAGCTGAAACACAAAGAAATATCTAATGCTGAACACGAATTAAAACATTAGAATTTGCACGATAAGAAAAACTCAAAGCGTGAAAAGGGCCTTGCGATGTGTAAAGGTTACTAGCGATTTGTAAAGGTTACTAATGTCACTATTGGTATATCAACCACTAAGCAGGAAGTTATTCACAATTGGAGGAAGCAAATACTCCCATTTTTTATTATTATTAGTTTGCATTTTTCAAGTGTGAGCTAAGTCCACTCTCCAAGTAGGAACTTTAATCAACGTCAAATTTCAAACAAAAGTTAAATCAATCTTGAATTATAAACACTTTTATAAATTTACACATCTAGACTGTTATAAAATTTCTTCACACAATGTTAGTTAATAATTAAAGCAAAGCACATCAGTTCGCATGTCAAACCTACAAAAATGGGAGCAAATTGTTAGTACTAGTATTAAACTAAGAAATCTGTTTATACCAATGTACACGAAGTTGAAAACAGCAAAAACCTCTCTCATATTTATCATCACATAAGATGCTACACGAGGGCTATCGGCAAAGGACCTCGTAATTTTAAATATCGATCAAGTGACGAGAACGGCACCCGCTTTCCAAACTACTACACTGCGCCTACATGAAAACCTCAACAGATTTAAAATGCATTACCTTCTCTTAACAATAGACATATTTCTCGAAAGAAAAAAAAAAGTTGAATACTAAAATTTATGGTACATTGAAAATTAATCAGCTTCTAAATCATTTTAAATATGCGTCATCAAAGCGATTATAAAAATACTAGGTCATTCTAAAGTGCAAGTTTACCTTGTAGACGTATCTTTCTCAGTCACCATAGTAACTTCTTCCTACACTGAATTTTTGACAAAAATAATGCACTACAGAAGGGATAGCGAACCTTTTTGAGAAATGGGTCAAATATTGTTCATATTTTTTTTAGTACTACCTCGTGGGTCACTAATGCCCATTTGTACCAGAGTTAAGCTTAAAAATTTTTTAACCGAGTACTTATAAAACTAAACATCTTTAAAATTCAGCTGGCGTCGCAGGTAAAAATGGACGTGGTTTGACAATTTAAAAATTTCAGTGGGGTTAAAAATTCTTAAGTGTTTGAATGAACAAGGCCAGCCGGTATAATGGTTAGCGACGCTGACTGCTGAGCCGCAGGGCCTGGGTTCGATTCCCAGAGAAGACATGGATGTTTGTAAATGTATACTGCCTTCGCGGCTTAGGGGTACTTTAAATAGCCGTTGAGCCATAAGTCCTCTCGTAAGGTTGGTAGAAGGGGAAGAGAGATGGGAAGCTCCTGACCACTCCCAGGGTGTTCTCCCTCAAAATTGGGGTGGAACCGAGCCAAATCGTATGGTCACCTTCATGGTGCTAACCACAGGCGTACAATCTAGCCCGATGCCATGATGAATTTCGTGGGCCTCGATCTGACTACGTCAGACAGGTGACATTAGCAATGACATGAACAAGGAATTACATACTTACCGTCAAATAAGGCGTATAATGCGCACTTTTAACTCAAAAAAATTTTATCGAAAGTTATGGGTGTGCGTTATACGCCGGGTATAAAAATGAGTTTTAAAAATAAAAGGATCAACAGAGAAAAGAATTAAACTTCTTCATACATCAAAAAGTACTGTTTATTTAAAGGAAATGGCATTTCTTATGAACCTAAAGGACTTTACAACCAGAAGTATACTATTTTTTCCCAAAATTTGGAATAATACCTCGAATAAATCACTTTAAAATATAAGAACTTAGAGCACGCACATTTCAGATTTCTTCGTAAAAAAGGGGGCGTGCATCATACGCCGGATTTTACGGTTTTTATATGAACTATTACTTATTAGTGTATATATATATACATATACAACGAAATTGGTAATAAATTAATTAAGGCTACACAGTACCCTTTTCCAAAAAAACTATTTTTGTGACAGCAACAATAAAAATAATTTGTTTTAAATTCAGATTATATTATTAAGCTGATTATGAAAATAAAAAGTCAGTTTGACCAGCCATTGTTTAACAAATTTAAAGAATTAAGGAATTTTGAATTTTTTCCAAACTTTTATAAAATACTCTCTTTTTAAAGTTCTTTAGTCATTTATTTATGTTTCTTAGACTATTGCGAACAAAAGTTAGTATGGATTTGAAAATTTGTTCCCTTGTTGATTTTTAATAATTATTGTTCTATCTAAATCCGGCAAACACGAAATTTTTAAAAAAAATTAACTTTAGCATTTTTTTAAGAAATAGCTAGAGATTTCAGATTTAATTCCATTCTAACTTTTATAGAGAATATGTTTGGGAGTGCATATAAAAAAATTTCAAGATTCTACCTTGAACAGAAAAGAAGCCTCAGGGTTTAGAAAACACATCTTCAAAATTAAAAATCTAAGAAAAACACATGGTAAGTTTGTAAAGACATAAAACAAAAACTTATAATGCCTGTAAAGCTATAATTTATTAATGTTATTTCCTAATGTATTTTCCACATTAAAACACTATTTTAATTAAATATGACTGAAAACATTTTTTCTAATTCAAAATATATATTTGTATAATATTTATAGCATTTGTTAAGATGACAGGTTATTCAGCTTAGTCTTAACCTAATATTTTTCACAAAAGTTTTGAAATACAAAGCATTTATGTGCCCAATAATAATGCTACTTCCTTAAGCTAAAAATCGCCAGGTTTATACATATTTTTTTTTTCAGTTTTAAATTGAGGCAGTTAAGCAAGTTTGAGTATTTTTTGCATGACTTTAAAATACTATCATATTGTACTACATTATGTTTGCTGTAATAAAGCGTGGCACATGATGGAGATAAACAGTTTTATCTGCAATACTTGTATTCGGAAGTCTAACTGCAGTATCAACTAAGAGCATTTTCAGTAGTATTCCATCCCTTCAAAATATTGTTTCTCATAGCAACCTGATAATGTTTTGGCCCTGGTATTTTCTCAACTGGAGAAATTGCTGATAAAGCTTCTAAGTTATATAAATTATTTTTAAGACAAAAATTGACCCTGAAATCAATCTCAATTAAGTAATTATGAGGACTCAAAACATAATAAAGCAGAAACAATTTTAATAATGAAAACAGAAATTAATAACCTTTTCCCACTGAAAGAGTTGATTTTGCTCAAAAATATTTTTAATTAATTCAATTTATGAGTGTAAAAATGCTTTGAAATGAAAACCGAAACCAAAGCCTAAGCTCAGAAAACTTCAAATATTTGAAAAACTGATTTGTTATCAGATCTGAAATTAGTGGCAAATTGCAAAATGATCCCCCCCCCCCATAAAAAAACCTGTACATTTGAGATTTGTAGGGTTTATTTTTTCCTGAACCCGAGCTATATCTCATTGAGGACAATTGTGTAATTTTTTTATGTACTATAATCTTTAATAATGTACTAATCTCTAATAAATATTTTTTTAAAAGTGAAACTTACAACAAATCTATCTGAAACAATAAACATGTCCATTATTGAAAGAAAAAAAAGTGGAATGAATTTTGTATTTGTAAAGAAGATGGCTTCAATAGCGTGGTGATACAATTTTTGGACTCTCATTATCATACTAGCAATACACAGGAGAGGTAATAATTATTGTAATATTGACTTTAGTTACATAATATACGTACTTACCTGATTTGTATCAAATATCACAAGAATCACTTTCATTTACACAACACAGTAACTTCCAAAACATACCACTCAACAGACTCACAGCTGCATAAACTTAGTGCATACAATTAGCTTCTGACATCTGTTGAAAACTTGAGTAACTGCTAAGAGATGACCTCTGTGGTGGTCTAGAGAATGTATCATCTAGCATCAATTTCTGAGGCAGGCAAAAAAGTGGTATGTTTTATGTACCACCACACAATAAACAAATAAGAATTAGTGGTACAACATATGTACCACCAAGCATGAAAGAGCGAAAGGTTATACAACATTTACACATGCCTCCAAAAGTCTGTTTACAGGCAATCATCTTGCGTGTTTATGCTATAATTACAATTAAAATCTTGTTTCAGAAAGTCAACATATCTCTTAGGGATTCTTCCAAAATTCCTTATTCAAGCATCAAAACCCATCTGAAAAAAAAACAAGAATGACCACTAAATAATCACCAACCACCCAGCCAAAAGTCTGTGTACACTTACAAAATAGAGCATCTAAAAAAACCTTTAAATTAGAGAGAATTACACCAAGTAGTGTTTTTAAATAATTATAAGCCTTTATAACTATTTATTTGGAATTTGATATTTGAATGCTTGCTTGATTCCTTGGTAGGTAACAGAAAAGTGATTGATGTATAACTAAAAGAAAGATGATCTTTAAAAAAGGGAGATCTTTTAAATTAATTGGCTGAAATTGTTAATACAAGATATTAATTCAAAAAGTGTTCTTAAACTACAAATCAACTAAAATTTTAACATCTAAGTCAAGATCTGGCCAGCAGTCTGCAGTTTCACTTCGAGAATCTTAATCTGCAATACACTCTGTAATAATAAATCCAAGACTGTAAGCTTCACAAATAGCTAAAAGTGTTACTGAGATATTCGGGGAAAGAAGTGACATTAACTACAATTCAAAGAGAACTGAAAAAAAAGATGGCTATGATGGCCGAGTGGCAGTCAAGAAACCATTCGTCTCTCAAGTGAACAGAGTTAAGAGAATGACCTTTGCTAAAAAACACTTAAATGGGACACATATTTGCTAGAAAAAAAGGAATACATTCAATTGAAAGTTTTGTATTTGCGGCATCAAAAAGGTCAAGAGTATGCCTGCAAAATTTTCTGCACAGATCTCAAGAAAGAGAACATTTTTTCGGCTATCAAACATGGAGGAAGAATAATTGTTGCACACGCAATCAAGCAAAAATCCGAAAAAGAACTGCTGTGAGCCAAGCACTGAAAGATGTGTTGTTCAGCAGCGTTGCTGCATCAGGATAATTTTAATTGACTGTAATGTTTACTTTGTTACGGTTTTTGTGTTTATGTTTTGTGCCTATGTCAATTAAATCAAGTATTATAGCTGATGTGCCTGCTTGAACTGATTAAAAGTGCTAGAGCTGCTAAGATTCTTTAAATAACACAGTGGCATCTGCAACAGGATTGGTGCTTTGAAACAAAACATGCCGGCACTGAAGACACAATTAAAGATTTTAAGAACTGCTTTTATGCCTTGTATAAAAAATATTGAAGCCAAACTCCTAAACCAGTGGTCTTCAAACTGTGTTCCATGGAACCCTTTGGTTCTACAAGGCATATCTAGGGGTTCCAAGAGTCACAATAAAAGAATAAAAAAGAAACGTGTATGTGAAATGGATTCACATTCTCTAAAATGTTTGTATACCTACAAGAATTTAAAGCTCATTCCTGTTATTAAGAAACTGAAATTTTTATTCATACATAACTTTATTTTGCAATATTTTTTAAGCTTTTATTATAAAGCATTTTATCTTAAAATATATATTACTTACTAGATTTTTAATAGTTTATTGTTTACTATCCTGAGCAGGGCCGGATTTACGTATGGGCTTAATGGGCTGCAGCCTAGGGCCCCCGGGTTATAGGGGGCCCCGTTTCCCGTTGAAGATAACAAACAGAAAAAGATGTTTACAATCAAAATAGTAATAAAATAATAAACCAGTAAAAAAATACAAATCAAAAAATAAAATACCCGAATTATCATAAAAAATTTATTTTTATTTTCAAGAGCAGAAGAGCAATTTACTTTTGTTCTTCCGCTCCACCAACAAATACGTGGAATCTAATAATTAATAGACAGAGGCTCCATCATAGGATGCCGACGACGAGCATTGAGCATTTATACAAACGTAGTGGTACTATTTCTGTAGCCATTTTTTTCCCCCCAATATTAATTTTAAGTTACAACAATATACTGATTTGATGCTGTGTCCTGTGCATAATACTCGAAATTAAAAGATACGTAGGTACCTGTTTATTCAAGTTTCAAGTAAAGTAAGTACCAAAGCACAGTTCTAAATTATTTAAGTAGGAAAATATTGAAGTTATGATTAGGTATTTTCTGTATTTTCAATTTTTCAAAGATTGAAAACATCAGGATTTCCCATAAATATGTATGTTGTCTTAAAATTTGTGATGAGTAACTTAATTACTTCTACATTCACAGGATGAAAAAAAAAAATAATTTTACGTGAATTATGGAGATTTCCCGCGAATATTATGGATAAAAGTAAAGTGCTCTTGATTTTCGTAATAAATCGGTTTTTTTAAGTATAGGTAGCAACAGCAAATAAGGGATAGCAACGAAAAACAATACTTATTTAAAGTGGGTCAAATAATTCTAAAGTTTATTTTTATAAAAAACCCTTTAAACTAATGGGCCAGTAAATAATAATAATGAGCGTTTTAGGTTTTAGCGAGTGTAAACAACGATTTTTAAAAAAAATAAACAATATATATAGGTACTTTTTTTTAAAATTATCTCAGAAATATATCATATTGTTTTGTAAAAATTTGTTAGAATATTTTTAGTTTATAAGGACAGTTGGTTATGTTATCGTAATTTTATGACCTAAATTTTAAATTTATTTGTAGGGAAATCAAGTCCTTAGTTAATAATATAAATATGCCAGGTAAAAAATATAAAAGTGGAGCGGAAAAACGAAAATTACTGTTAGATCAAGAAAAAAGAAAAGTTAAATGTTTCAAAATTTCAACTTTTTTTACAATGGAACAAAGTAACTAGCATGTAACAAACGCAGATACATTAACAAGGGAAAGGAACTTGGCCAAAGAAGGCGGTGAAACACTACCAGCAATTATTAATGTTGAAAATATGCAAGATCTCGATGACCAGCAGCCTTCTGAAAAAATATATTGTTCAGCCAGAGGACACCAGTAAATGCCCTGACTGAAAAGTGTTTACAAAATGTTGGGTTTGAGTTTAAGAAATACGTTGACGTGAGTTCGCAACCTAAATCGCTAAATAATAATTTTATTGATTATATCCTTTCACATATATGAAATGAGTTACTTTCAAAATAAGAAAACAAAAGAGATCATTTTCAAATAATCATTTCATTGAAAAACTTTAAAATAGCCAAGTGCTGGAAAGATCTTGGCGATGTTATTCAACTAGTATTGGTAGTGTTTTTTGTTTGACCTGCAAACTTTTTTCCAAAACGAATTCTCAATGCACATCTGGCTTTTCTGATTGGAAACACGTAACAAATTGTTTAGAAAATCATAAGGATCACAAAGAACATAAGAAATTCAATGTTAATTTGGTTGACACGAAAAGAAAATAAGCCTGTTTTACTAGGATTGGGGGGGGGGGGGGGCATGACTAAGAAAATTCATTTGGGAACTAGACTGTGTATTAGCAGTAATCCTTTAGGATGTTCAACCCTCAATGTAATAGCGCCGAATGGGCAGTCAATTCGGAGAAAATAGCCATCGAAATTTTACTTAGCTTTAATACAATTAAGTTTTAATAAGCTCCAGGGATGCAGTTGCATATATATATATATATATAGGTGATAGCACACCTGCATTTCTCGCGATCGGTCAGGGTTTGAGTCGTACGGTAGACTTGCCTTATTTTTTTTCAATTCATTTCATTTCATTATTTTAAAATTAAATAATTTTTCCTTATTAAATATTTGATATAATTATAAAATAATTACAATAATAAAATATCAAACAATTTTACATATCATAAAACTATTTTTTATCTAATAATAAAACTATATGTAACTATTTTACTTTTGAAAAACAAAATAATTATATAAAATATCATTTAATATATATTTTTATAATAAATATTATTTATTATTAATTTTATAGTAATTGTTTTAGTTTTTAAAATATAAAATAATTATGTTAAATATTTTATAAACCTTTTTTAAATAAATTTATTCAATTGTAAAAATAATTAAATGGATTGAAAAAAAAAAACAAAGCTAGACAACTGCGCAACTCGAACCCTAACAGACGTGCACTACCATCTATGCCACTGCATTGCTGGAGCTGAATAAAACTTAATAGTATAAAAGCTAAGTATAAATTTTGAAGGCTTTTTTCTCGGAACTGACTGTATTCAGCGCTATTACATTGAGGGTTGAACACCCTAAAGAAGTGCTACTATTACACCAAATCTCGTCCCCAAATGAATATCCTTAGCCGTGCCCTCCTCTTGTTAGATGAACAGTTACAGGAGCAACTAAGAAAGATACAGAATATTACCACAATGTCCTCAAACGTGTCATTGCGGTAGTACAGTATTTAGATATAAGAGATTTAGCATTTAGAGGTAAGAAGAAAGTTTTTGGTTCTCCTCACAATGGTAATTTTATCGGTGCCCTGGAATTGCTAGCATAGAGTTTGACCCATTCATTCAGAACATATTGAACAGCGATAATTACGACCCGAATAATCGTATGTTAATATCGTATTTATCAAAAACAATATATGAGCAAATAATCGAGATCATGGGCAAGCAAATTATTAAAACAATTATAACTCAAATAAATGATGATGACACAAAGTACTATTCAATTGTGTTGGATTCAACACCAGATTTGTCCCAAAATGACCAAATTGCTATTGTACTACGATAATGCTTTCGGGGAAAAGTGTATGAATTAATTGTGTCTCATTAGTTAAGATTAGTAGTCATACTGGCTTATACTTATTTAATTCTCTACAACAGTTTTTAGAAACAAATGTACTGCTATTGGATAATTGTAGAGGACAGTCATTTGACAACGCTGCCAATATGTCCAGTCGAAAATAATGGTGTGCAAGCTCTTCTAAAGGAAAAATAATAAATTCGATAATTATGTGCCATGTGCTGCACATTCTCTTAATCTTGTTGGTGCAGAATCAGTTAAGGCTGCAAATCGTGAACTTCTTTGGTTTAGTGCAACAAATATATGTTTTCTTTTCTGCTCTGACCCATAAGTGGGAACTTCTAAATCGTGAAATTAAACTGAAATTTACTTTAAAAAGTTTAAGTCAGACTAGATGGTCTTGTCACTACGATGCTGTTGAAGCCTTAAAAGATAATTATGGTAATAACATAAATATTCTTAAAACATTCAGATACAATGAAAATGAGGAAATTGATTTTCGAATAGAGAGAGCCAGTAAATTTATTTAATAAATTAACAAAACTCGAAACTGCCATTTTATTTATATTTTGGAAAGAAATTTTAGAAAGATTTAATTCACTTGACAACAATAACAGACTCCTGGTTTGGACATCTGTGAAGAAAATAAGTTAATTATGCCATTAAAAACGTTTATAAGCAATGTCCATGAGAATCAGATCAAAAACTATAGGAGTATCAAGACGAGACCAAAAAATTAAGTCCAAGTGTCGAAATAGAATATAGCGATGTGAACAAGGAACGAATTATTTCAAAATTTGCAGATAAATCGATAGAAAAAGCTGTGTATGGGAAAGAAAAATTTAAAAGGGACATGCTTATTGTTGCATTAGATTAGCTAATCCTTGATTTAAATAGAAGAAGTCAAGTATATGCAGAATATTGTAAGAAATTAAAATTTTTGATGGATTTGCAAGATCAAAGTAAGGAGAACGCTGATTCGAAGAGTGTATGCCCTACTATTGATTACTATTCAAATGATGTTGATCAACATTTAGTAAATGAAAGAGTGTTCAATTCAAAACTTATCTAAGACAAACTGAGCTAGAGTCCTACACCTGTAAGGACATGTTCAATTTAATTTTTGGGAAGAAACTTGTTGACGTTTTTCCAAGTTGGTATGTTGTTGCTTATGCCACCTGTCTGACGTAGTCAGATCGAGGCCCACGAAATTCATCATGGTAACGGGGTAGAGATACGTCTGTCATTAGCCTAAGCTTTAAGCCCAAATTGGTATACCATTTTAAAGATTTTGATAATGCTCCCCCAGTTGTGAGGCGTAACATGTATTCTCTAAAATGTCCTATATACAAAACAAATATAGGACAAAAATGACAAATACTAGACTAAATTATTCATAACTTCTTTCTATTAGTAATGATCTAAGTAGACTTAAAATGTGATGAGCAAATAAAAGAATTTTCAGCGCAAAAGTGTAGAAAAGTTTTTTATAAATCATGTTATTGTTTATAAAGTATTTAAAGTGCTTGACATAAAAAAAACCCTAAAGTTTCTAATATTTTAAATTTTCCAGCACAAAATTTTTTTAGGAAAATGGCAATTTTTTAAATTATTTAGGGGCCCCCAGATATTGTTAGCCCAGGGCCCCCCAAAGGTCAAGGTCTGGCCCTGATCCTGAGTTCGACAAGATAATTTTATTCTCTTTAATATGTCTTTAAAAAAACAACTAGATACTTTATATTTTTCTAATGGGAAATGCACTTTTTTAATATTTGTGGGAAGACACAACATATCAACAGAATTGACTGTTCTACCATGTCCTGGACCAATTCCATAAGCCATCCCAGTCTCCATAACTAAGCACAATACAACATTTGTGGGATTTACTTGAGTGGATAATCAGAAATTATGTAATAACATCCAAAGAAATGCTCAAAACTGTCATAGCACAAGAATGGAACATAAAACCACAGAAGAGACAACTGAGCTAGTTGAATCCCTGCCAAAGAGCTAGTTGAATCCCTGCCAAATATGCTATAGAAAGAACAGAACAGCTTAAAAAATATTAATTTTTAGTTACAATCCATCACCATGAAGGTTTTTTCAAGTGTACACAGACATTTGATGCACATGATTTGTGTCGTTCTCAAGCTATTTTATGTAATAATCAGGTGATTGATACTTATACTATTAAGGCTTTAAACTAGACATAAAGTCTAGCTAACTATTGCAAAAAACATGCTAGCTTAGAGGAAGTGGTGTTTTGGAGAAAACGCTGGATGCAGTGGGAAAACTATTGGTCATCAATGACAATATCATCGAGATACCTTCTAGCACATCAGAATTGGCTTAAGTACAAGACGACAAATCACCTGGAATGGATGAAGTATGTAGAACATCTTATGTCAAACAACAACCTTGTCATACCTGCATATTTCACAAACGAAATTCAAAACAGAGGAGAAAGAAAACATATCACTACAAATCACATGCTTGGCTAGAAAGTTGTCTATGGCAATGAAAAACCCAATCCTGAGTTTTGGATTTTTAAAAAAAGCCCAAGATAACCTCAACATGCAAGAGTATTTGAAGAAGAAAAAGATAATTTGATGTATGATATACTCTCCTCTTTGTGCCAAGGAAGGAGCTTATATAGTATCTTTCAAAAAGAACAAAATGGTTAAAGGTTTTGTAATGTACCAAACTAAGGGTTGAGAATATATTGAAACCACCATACTTATCAGCTACGGACAATGTACCTGACAAACCTACTGAACACGAAACTATTGAATGTGGTTCTAATGTAAAAAGACTACCACCTCTCTCACACACACACACTATATATATATACAGTGGTGGCCAAAATTGTGTGGACACTTTAAAATTATGTTTCTTTAGTTTGTATGCTTATAGAAAATGTTATGTAGCACAAAATGCAAAGTCTTTTATATCATTTTAATGAAAATTTAATACTGAATTCAATAAAAAAAAAAAGGGTGTGTCTGTGTCATGGACACAGCCGTGAATTGTAAGTGAACAAGTCTCGTAACAGGTAATATTTTTTATATAAAATCTTATTATTTATGTATGTCATAATTATGTTTGAACACTAAGAAGTTCTGGTTTCCATGTTTTGCTTATGATGGCAACTATTTTTTTCAATGCGTTCAGGAAAGAAAATCATGTAAAAAAAATAATTACTGTGTTATAATATATATAACTTTATTAATTATAGCTCTGTGATACAAAAAATATGACACAAATGGCATACAGGGTACATCCAGCTTTCTGGTAGACGTTAAATCAATACAGGTATTACCTAACATTGTTGGAGAAGTTTCGATGCAAGACAAATAGAATTCGCCAGCATGAAGCCAGGCAATGAGCGGTCTTGGGAGACATTAACAATAAAGTCTCCGACTATCATAATTGGTGTAGCAGATCAGGTATAATTTTAGTGATGTTTTGGGAATATCTAAATAGTGATCATTACATAAAGAGTTCATTTCTGCTAACACTGTGCCCGGATGGATGTACACACACCCGAGTATGATTAGAAGATGCCATTGACCTTTATGTTTACTAAACAGACATCACCAGCCTTTGCGTCTTTAATTCCCAAATAATTTCTGAAATGTCATTGTTAACTCTATTCCAATCCGTGAAACTATTGATGTTGCGATATATGGTGACTTCACCGGCTTTGAAACTTGACGATCATGATACCACCACCAATGATGTAGTTGCAATTCGTCTGTACTTAGCAGTATTACAATATTATCTCAGATCAATACCAGGTACATTCACTGGCATGGAATCTTCCATCTAAGTCTCGCTGATTACCAAATAATCAGATAGGTTTGTGATGGAATCAGTAGAGATGTCTTCTGAGTGCGGGACCAAGTTTTGTGCCTTAATGGCCTTGATATGCATAAGACAAACACTGATAAGGACGCTATCACAAACTTTTTTATTTGGCAACTAGTTTTGGGCCAATCTCTGTACTCATCTCGATAAACAAATCTGTTTGAACGTGACAACATGAGCACTTTGTTCGAATTCAGTAAGTTTTTCACATGTCACCCAGTTTTCAGTCAATGGCTCTTCAGGGAAAGTATTATTAAGCAGCGATAAGTGTTTTTTCTTTGTTGCTTCAATGAGCGCAGAAACCATAGACGATCACGCACATCACACTTATGTCCAAATGGATTGTTGACAAACGTCATAGTGAAACGTGCACTAGCTGCTGCCAATGTGTCTTCATAAATGACGCTCGTACACAATCAATGCCTACTCAGTCTGGTGTTAATATAGCAGCGATTTCATCATCTACTTGCATAATTTCAACTGCCCCAGCAGCAGATGCACTGGCATAGTCATTAATCCTCTCAGCTGCATTCATTCTGTGACGGGTGCTTAGCGTTTCACTAACCTTCTCTCACATCTTTAAAGACTTTATTTATTTTAACCAATTCCCGCCGAGAGCCAAAAGTGTGACTTATGCAAACAAGATAGTTTCGGGTTTAGCGAGTTCGAAAAAGATATAAAAGGGAGAATGAAATGAAAGATGAGGATGACTATGTGGTTTGATAGAGGAGATAACTACGAGGTTGATTAAGAAGGTGATTCTGAGAGATTAGTTTAACTAGTGAGTTTGTTCGCCGGAGGAAGATTATTGAAAAAGGTTCATTAATTCGGTTCGGACGGAACTGAAGATATCAAGGATTGAAGCCGCTCTTAGATCCATCAAGTATTAAAGAATCCTGCCTTAAAAAGATATCAGGTGTTATTTCATAAATTAGATATAAATGCGTAGTTTGATTGTATGCGTTATTCTCCGTAGTTTCAGTTAGTGTTCCGTCGTTCATAATTGAATTCTTATCGCACTCCACTGTAATTTGTTGTTCTTAAAGTTTGATTACTATTTGTATTTCTCTGATAAGAAAGATTAATAAAGAATATGGTTTATTAATTAAATAGTCGTTAATTATGAATCCAACATACCCAAATTTAGATAATATGCAAAGGGAGTTAATAATCATAGGGGTAGTGAGAGACTACGACACTGCGCCCAAACGAAATACCGGAATTAAGAGCAGGTGCAGGATTTAGAGTTTTGCCGGAATTATTTTTTTCGGGTAAAGAAAATTGTCTGAGTTTATTTCTAATATCGATGACAATATAGCCTACTATGAAATACCGGCGAATCTATCATGTGCGTAATTTAAAAGGTCATTTAATTGGGAGAGCGTTAGACTGGTTTGAAGTGATAGGCTTTGAGGTGTAAATGAAGAAGCGACTGCA